>RJWM01029024.1:0-25069 GCA_004363535.1 Dasyprocta punctata | reverse complement strand
TCCAAATACTTACTTTGTACCTGCACAAGAATGATACCAGCTGAACTGCCAAAGGGTCAAACATCAAAGATATATGTAATGTTGATGGAGATGGTCAGGAGTAAGTCCCCTCTAGGACAGACCTAGGCAAAGATGGAAACTATACCTAATGATCCTTTCCCAAAGCAATCCTTCTCAACAAGGCCTAAGTCAGGAGCCTATTGCTATTACACTAACCCCCTCAGCCTTGCATCGCTGGTTACACAAAACTTAACCATGGCCATGTTCACAACCTGCAAAACTTTACTGTCCTAAATCTGATACTTTGAGGGCTCAAGACTACCAAGAGGAATAAACAAACATGGTGCCCCCTCCAGCAGGCCAGTGAACGGTTCACATTGGACGTCTCAGAGTTATCATTGGTCAGAGTCAACCTGCAAACATAGTAGGTTAACCAAAAGTAAATAAATAAGTTTCACTAGACCCAAGAAGCCCTCATCTTTCTTGTGAAAAAAAGTCATATCTTGCTTTTCAGTGCTTTCAGACCTCAGTCTGAGGAACCAGGGAGGAGGCAATGATTATAAGAGTTTAGAGAACCACAAAGCAGGGCAGTGGGAACTACTGGCCCCAGTCTCCCTCACACTGGGAAAACCTTCCATATAAACAAGAAGAGAGGAGTGTGATGGGGAAAGGAAAAGGAGCCAACCTTGTGAAGATACATCCTAGACGATGGTATGTGGTCAGGTCAATGGTTCAAATTTAGAACAAATGTTCCAAAGATATCAAATCATGGATTGCATGAGCCAATTTTTTGCATTGATCATGCCTGTCAAAAATCCTGCTATGATGCCAGATTCAATATTAAGGGATTGCGTTGGCAATACTGGTGTGCCACATAGCTCATTAAATAATCTTTTGCACAGGGTGTTTCTTAAATACTGATTAATCACATAAATTAGCATTACGATAAAACCTACTATACAAAGTAATATACTCTCAAACTTTCTCAGGAAGACTTATCAGAGAATTTACAAGAGCTATATATGTAAGAGATGAAAATATACACATCTGCAAAGCTTAAAATTACAAACTAAACTCACCAAAATCCTGAGCATGCCCTGCTCTGTTAAAGGAAGTTCATGTTCACAGGATACAGAACCCTCTTCCACAGCCCCAAAGAAACATTCTGGATACTATGGATGGTGTTGGGCTATCCACATACTTTCCACCAAAATGAAATCTCTGGCTCTGAGCCTGAAGCATTCATCTCCTCCCCTACAGAATTTGTCTTTAAATTCTAGCTCACTCCAAGTGTGAGGCATTGTATTAAATCCCTTGCTGTAGCCTAAATTTATAAAATTTATAAAATCCAGGCAAGATTTTAAATACTTCATATGCAACATTCCACTTAATCTGAACAATAATGTCATGATGTAGGTACTGCTAGGGCCCCCATTTTAAAGAAAAAGAAATGAATGCAGAGAGAGGTTGAAATAACTCACCTAAAGCAACACAGTTAGTAAATAGTAGGGCTGGGATTCAAAGGTAGGCAGTCTGGATTCAGAATATAGGATCTTAACTTCATGTGAATTGGATTTCTTACAAATTAACTTCATTTGTTTATGAAGGACAGCCTTAAACAACAGGACTGGTAAAATGATTGCAAAAATTTGAGAAGCAGTTGGACTATAGAGGAGTAACAGTAAAAAAGGAAAAAATATATTTTTGAACACATGTATCAGACCAAAGACCTTCCTATGTCTCCAGGAACTCCTGTTTTATCAGTGTAAAAGTTACCAGGATCTCCTTTTATGACAAAGTCGCCAAAGAGCAGTGAAAACTAATAGGACTTCACTTTAAGGCCAATCATCTGCAGACGAGAACCTCAATAAATTCTGGAAACGAACACAGTATCTACCACCATACAATCGATTCTGCCCAAAGGGGATAGTCTGAATTTCAGCTACATTCTTTTTGCTTACCAGGTATTCATCAGCACCAGAAATGGTTCCTGGGTCATGAGCCGAATCTCCGAAGATGGTTATCCGTGGGACATGGTGTTCCACACTAGGTTTAAATCAATGCTCCGGAACATCCTGCCACGAACAGTTCTCAAGTGGATGATGGAACAACAGTTAAATCATTGGTTCAATCATGCAAATTATAGTCTGGAGCCTAAAAACAAGTAAAGTTATTTTATGGTATACTCCTTTGTTGACAAGGTGGTCTGAAGCTACCTTTCATACGAAGATCTGATTTGCTAACAGTATATGATTCATATAGGTCTTAGAGTTTGAATTTTAATTGCTTTCTGTATGTCTTGAAAACATACTTAGGAAGATGGTGCAGGGGTGTTATAAGTGGCTCAAGAAAGCAGAATTAGGATTGGTTAGGATTGGTGGAAAGAACTCTCTAACACCTAAAGTTGTCCAACGTTGGAGAAAACTGCTTCAAGAGACTATGAGCTTTCTTTCCAGAGCAATGTGGTAGGAAGCATGTAACTCTGCTAAGTTATGCTTTGTTAACTGTGTATATTATGAGGGTTCTTCCCATGGGCAGTTTTTGATATCATAGTCCTTTCTCTTTGCCAAAGATAAATATTTACTGATCTTCAAGTTATACGCTATTGATATTTTAAGCACAAGCAAAACAGTGTAGATGTTTATTTTCACTTAGTTGATAGCAGGCACCTTCCTTTAAAAAAAAAAATGGGTCTTTAAAATCTTATGACAAATGCCATGTAGTTTTAGTCTAAGATTGGACAAAAGAGTTCTCAAATCTCCAAAAAAAAAAAAAACCTTCAGAAATACAACCAAAGTGCTCCATCATCCAGCCTATCATAAGTAGAGACTCAGTGGAATTTGAGATCAACAAATATTACCAAACCTAGTTTTATCCATTCATTTTTACATTGATACCACAGTAGGTTTCATTATGAATGTAATGATTTCTCCTCCTTACTTATGATTAGGTAGGGATTAAATAAAACAGCAAAGTAAGTAAAGCTAGATAATATAAAAATGGTAGAAGCATAAATAGGATAATAATCAGCAGTAACTTAATAATACAGATACTTCAGTACTAATCATAGGTGTTGGCATTTTATCTAAGCCCTTGAGGAGTCCTCCTTTTAAAAATGACTAGCTGAGCCAGGTGTGGAGGCCCACATCAGTAATCCCAGAACTTGGGAAGCTGAGGCAGGAGAATTTCTGCAAGTTCAAGGCCTGCCTGGGCTACACAGCAAGTTCAAGGCAAGCCTGAATTACAGAGCTAGACCTTGACCCACAAAAACAAAAACAAGTTAATCTAAAAATAAAGTGTCTAACATCACCGATATGCTTTTCTGTATTTCTGAGGATGAGATTTGTGAGATGATGATAAGTCCGAAATAAAGGTCGGAGAAGCCAATTAGTCAAGCTAAAATTTTATAGACATTTGAAAACCCCTTAATTTTCAGAGCTACCCCTAAAAATGTCAAGAGAGTTCAAGATTCCTTAGCAGAAGAGCCTTCTGAGTGTTTCTTTTCTGCGTATCTCAGATACCTTATGAAAGAGCCTATACTGAATGATGACCTTCCAAGTCGCATACTCTATGGAGCCATCAAGGTGAAATCAAGAGTGACAGAGCTCACAGAAACATCCGCCATCTTTGAGGATGGAACAGTGGAGGAGGACATCGATGTCATAGTCTTTGCAACAGGATATACGTTTTCTTTTCCTTTCCTTGAAGAGTCACTTGTCAAACTAGAGCATAATATGGTCTCGCTGTATAAATACATGTTCCCCCCTCACCTGGAGAAGTCAACCCTCGCATGCATTGGTCTCATCCAGCCCCTAGGCTCCATTTTCCCAACTGTTGAACTTCAGGCACGTTGGGCAACAAGAGTTTTCAAAGGTGAGTGAGTGGCTCAATATCACCAATCCCTACAGAGTTACAAAACGATTGCATGGTTTGTCTCTGTGTATCTGTGCAGCACTTCACCCTACTTAGAAGGCTATGATTTTCCTGCTTCCAGAGGTCCACTCTGTTCAACAGAAACTCATTGAAGACATAGCCTGTGCTGGGACTTAATGGAACAAGAAAACTTTAACCAAGTCATTTTAACATTATGTGACAAATGCTTTGATAGAGCAATGCATGTGTGCCGTGAGAAGAGAGAGGGTACTTGGCAGAGTGGATACAGGGAGGGTCAGGGAAAACTTCCTGGATGACTAAGTTTCTCAGGTGCAGGAAAGAAATCACCTGAGCACAGGCTGGGCATGGAGATGCACACCTGCAATCCCAGCAAATGGGAAGCTGAAGCAAGAGGATCGCTGTGAGTTTGAGGCCAGCCTGGGCTACAAAGAGAGTTCAAGGCCAGCCTGAACTGCATAGTGAGACCCTGTCTCAAACAAAGAAAGAAAGTAAGAAAGAAAGGAGGAGGAAAAGAAGGTAAAGGAAAGGAAAGGAAAGGAAAAGAAAGGAAAGGAAAGGAAAGGAAAGGGAAGGAAAAGAAAGGAAAGGAAAGGAAAGGAAAGGAAAGGAAAGGAAAGGAAAGGAAAGGAAAGGAAAGGAAAGAAAAGGAAAGGAAAGGAAATCACCTGAGCACAAGCATACAGAGGCTTGGTGCACATAGAGAGTCACAAGCTATCTGACATCCCTGCAGCAAGACATAAGGAGGCAGGGGGTGGAGGGGAGGAGAGATTAATCTTGGGGAAGAAAGAGGGGATGGGACACAAAAGCTCTGAATGCCAGACTAAGAATCCTGCATCATAAACTGTACATCAGTTCTCCCCAAATCTGGCTGCATCTTATGGCCCTTCTCGATTAAATCTTGCACCAGGATGCACATTCTGCACCATAGAAAGCTCTTCAGCCAGAAACACCAGTGTAGGGGTTCAAGCAAGGACAGGCATTCCGGACATGTTTATCACACATTATTTCAGCTATTGTGTGGGACATAGATTTAAAGGAGGAGAATAATGGAAGCTCAGGGATCAGTGAGAAAACTACCGCAGTTATCCATGCTAAAATACAATGATACCTCAGCCAGAGCAGAGGCAGTGAAAAGGGGACATAAAGCTGGGGGATAATAAAGGAAGGAATCAGCAGGACATAATTGCGTGTTCAGTGTGGGTAGAGAGAGGAATCGAGGGCATCTTGCAGTTCTCTAGCACTGAAAGTGAGGTGAGTAGCAGTGCTGGAAGTAGAGGTGGAGGTGTGGGCAAGCAGGTTTGATGACGAGCTCAGTTTTGGACTACCTGAATCTGAGATGTTCAATGACTAGCCACAGGCAGGGGCCTCGGCCATTTCCCAGCCCGTCTGTAACCCAGAGGACACTTGCAGGCAGGAGACAGAATCATAAGCACTTGGTAACTCGCACTGATCTTTTCTGTCCCCAGCCACCTGTCCTCCACTCTCATCTCTCACCAGGTTTGCTTCAGTAGCTTCTTATCTGTTCTCCATAGCTAGAGGCCCACCGCCCAGGAGCTCATTTTTCTAAATTCACATCCAGATGAGTCTCTCCAAAGGAGAAGTTTAATCTTCTCATCCTGGGCAGGTAACACTCTCAGGGTCCTATCATCTTTAGGACAGATCCCAAACACAGCTTTCAAGCACCTCAGCCATGCTTACCTTGTCGGGCCTCTTCTAACCTCTTCTATCTCATAATCCATGCGGTACACTGGGCTCCCTGGGCAGCTAGAGGTTTTCAATGCAGCAAGTGTCTCGTGTGACCTGATTCAACATCCAGAATTTAATTTTTAGAGCTAACTACTGGATCGAGCAATGATAATGAGTCAACTCCACTGAAGCCCACCTTTGTTTTTCCTAGGATTGTGTAGCTTACCTTCAGAGAAGATGATGATGGAGGACATTATCAAAAGGAATGCAAAAAGAATTGACCTGTAAGCATGCTTTATTTTTTATTAAAAAAAACTGTCTATTTAGAGCAATGGTACAGGGATCTGACTACCTACAAAAACACATAGCTGTTCGATGAAAAGTAAATTTCTGGGCTACAACCCAGTGCCATTGAGTCAGAAGCTTTGTGGGTGAGAGTGGAAATTTACATTTTTATGCTCTTCCTAGATGATTCTTTTACACTGTAGTCTAAAAAACAAGGAGATAAACTGTACCAAATCAGAAATTTTTTTTTCTTGGCTTAATTTCATGTCAGCATTGTGTGATGCAGGGGTGAGATTTCACTTCTTCTCAGGTCACCCGTCCTCTGGTCTGAGTGGGAGTGGGGTGGGGCGCTGGTGGCGACAGTAACCTGAGTATCTCTGGTAAGTTACCTTAGAGTCCCCATCCAACTAAATCAGGGAAGCTTTCAGGTATGAAAACTTTGTGGTTTTTCCTGAGGCAGAACATAGTTTAACGGTACTCAGGTGCTCTTAAAAAGTTCACTTGAGCTTTTGACACCTGGGAAAGGGGTTATTTTTATGTTCCAATTCTAATTTGCTTGACATTTACTGGATACCTACCACACACCAACCAGGCTGCCAGGTACTTTGGTAATTTGATGAGGAAACGTTAAGCATCGCCTTTGCACTGACACTGAGCTAGGCTTTTACAAAACTGTGCTGTCTCGTGAGTCTCTGTGGCAATCTGACTGGGCAGACTTGCCCGGAGACTCGCAGCCGCATGATAAATACTAAGCAATGACCACAGTGATCAGTCTGGCCCTGTCCCTTGAGCTTCCGGGGACTCCTGGCTATTTAGTTGAGGGCAGACACTCCAGCTGAGAGCTGGACCTCCTCCTGATGGGATAAACTCACACTGTCCACTGCAGATTTATTCAAGACTCACTCACTCGTCTACTGATGCTGTCATTTGTGAAACAGTTATCAAATGCCTCCTGCTGTTTCACAGAGGCAAGAACAATCTGTGACTCTGTCCTCTTCACATTCTTCATTCAGGTTTGGGGAAAGCCAGAGCCAGATAGTGCAGACCAACTACGTGGATTACCTGGATGAGCTGGCCGTGGAGATAGGGGCCAAGCCAGACTTCATCTCTCTCTTGTTAAAAGATCCTGAGCTGGCGGTGAAACTCTATTTCGGGCCCTGCAACTCCTATCAGTACCGCCTCGCTGGGCCCGGGCAGTGGGAAGGAGCCAGAAGGGCCATCCTCACCCAGGAACAAAGGGTCCTGAAGCCCCTAAAGACGCGTTCTGTGAAGGCCGCATCAAACTTCCCGACTCCTTTCCTGCTGAAAATCCTGGGGCTTCTGGCCGTTTTTGTGGCCTTGTTTTTCCAGCTTCATTGGTTCTAATCTGTCAGTGTAACACCTCTAGCTTTACTGTCTTGCCAGCTCGCACAGTTTCAAGAAAAAAAAAAATGTGCAAAGGAAAGATATTAAAGCTGTACTCTAAATTTAAGAGTTATGAGGAACAAGTAACAGGCATGACTGTGGGGAATTAGGAAAATTAGGTCTATGTTTAAAACTGAAACTATACTATGAAATTTCTTTGTTCTTCTTCCCTTTTCTCAAGTTCACTAGACTCTCAAAAGCATGATACAATAACACAGAGTCAATAGCTAGTGTTCCAGCCTTGATATGGTTTAAATTGTATGTGGCAAATGTAGAATTGCACAGCATGAAAAGCAGGTCCGACAGTGCTTAAATTGAGGTAAATATTTAAAACTCTTGCACCACATACTTGCTGGTGTCCTCACACAGACTCTGCTTGGTAACAAAGGTCAGGCTCTCAAAAGTACGGGGAAAAAGGGGGGAAGAGGGAGGGGAAAAGAAAAGATATAAATCTGTATATATGTATGTGTAAGATAACTAAAACAAACACCCTGCTGAATGTACTCGTTATTGAGAAAGAACAATTAACACTCATATGATTAGATCAATTTTACGTGTCTATATCTGTTAATATAAACAACCACTTTAAAGATAATGATACGCAATATTGCAACCATTGCCAAGTTTCTATCATCCTGTTTTGTAAACCTGTAATGTTACTGTTGTGCATTTACTCTAGTCGTTTGTTTGTCTGTTTTGTTTTTTGTCTTTGCTATATGTGTCTTTTTTTTCCGCTTAAAAAAAAAAAGTACAGGGAATGAGGGTAAGGAGGTGAAAATACATGCAGAAAACAATACTGATGCTGGCCTCATACAGAAAGCAAGCAAATCACCACATTTTTTGATGCAAAAATAAAACATACATGCATAACAGCCAGTTGAAAATACATGTATGTGCATATATATACATATATAGTGTTTATCATAGACTAGATATTGTGTTATGTGTACATTATAAATATTATTTTAAGTCTCAAATTCTGAGATGGGTATGGATATTGTACACATTTTACAGATGATGAAACTGAGGTTCAAAGCAGTTGTGTAACATGACCAAGACCACACAGCTGGCCTTCAGATGGAGCTCAAATCAAAGCCCAGATTTGCTAGACTTCAGAACTGAGGGTCAGCTTTCTCGCTCCCTGGCCATCTTGGAGGCTGCTTTTGGTTGAGGGCTGTCTGCACCTAAGACAGGAAGATGGTGGCTGCAACGAAGACAAAAAAAAAATCTCTGGAGTCCATCAACTCTAGGCGCCAACTTGTTATGCAAAGTGGAAAGTACATGCTGGGGTAAAAGCAGGTGCTAAAGATGATCAGACAGGGCAAAGCGAAGTTGGTCATCCTTGCTGACAATTGCCCAGCTTGAAGGAAATCTGAACTAGAGTACTATGCCATGTTGGCCAAAACTGGTGTCCACCACTACAGTGGCA
Source organism: Dasyprocta punctata (assembly GCA_004363535.1). Classification (NCBI taxonomy): domain Eukaryota; kingdom Metazoa; phylum Chordata; class Mammalia; order Rodentia; family Dasyproctidae; genus Dasyprocta; species Dasyprocta punctata. Next base: position 16,371 of record RJWM01029024.1, on the reverse strand, counting down.
ATAATATTGAACTGGGCACAGCATGTGGAAAATACTACAGAGTATACACACTAGCAATCACTAATCCAGGTGATTCCAATATCGTTAGGAGCATGCCACAGCAAACTGATGAGAATTTTTCCATTAATAAAACTTACCAGAGTTTGTTTAAAAAAAAAACTAACAGTCATAACCTCACCCCACAATATGCTTATGTATAAAAACCTCTTTATTGGTAACATGTTTATTAATAGTTCATTTCATTAATTATAAGATATCCATTCATTCTGGGGGGCCTTTACATAGAAAACAGTACTCTCCTTGCACATGTGATCTGAACAAGATTATTTACAATATTTGGTTTCTACTTGAGCTACATAAAAAAAAAATATTCAAAGGAATTTACAGTGAAAGATAGCTACAAAATAACACATAAGATAATCTCTGACATTTTGGAAAAATAAGAATCAAGGAATAAATCATATCTCTCAGGTAAACAAAAAGCCCTACACAGTCATGGCGAACCTACGGCACGCATGCTGCAGCTGACTGTTTGTTATCACTGAGTGCTCTAAAAGGTTCGTCATTACTTCACTGTCACAATTGATCCTTCTATCTAGGGCTAACCTTGCAGATAACCCAAGCAAAATGCTAAATAATTTGTATTCTTTTTCGTCTGATAAAAGCATGACAGTTAGGATAGATAAACATTTTCTTGGAACCAAAGACTAAAAAGACAGGTAATTCAATGTCAATAAACATTGAGCAATGTGACAGAGAAACATTTGTCTATGGAACATTCACCTCCGTGGCTCTTTTCATGTACTGAACTTTGGGAGATAAGCTATGCTGTGAGTCCGAACCAAAGCCCTAAAGAAAGGGCAAAGATCAAAGATGTTGAAGATGTAGGCAAATTTTTCCTTTTTATCTGTTCAGTTCTTATGTGGACCCTGAGCTTAATTTTGGCCAGGATTTCTCCCATCAAAGCCTAGACCAGTGACGGTGAAACTTTTACAGATCACAAGCCAAAGCCCACATATTTATCGCCAAGTGCCAACACTGCAATTAAATCTGAATACTGAGGTTTTAGTTTAGAAAAAAACAACTCATACATTAACATCTTTTCCCTTAAAAGAAAAACATAATAACAGAGCTTTCAATGATACAAGCAGTTTTTTATAAATGGCTTTTTTAAAAGGTAAAAGTCTGCATACTGGTGTGCTTTTGCACAATACAAAATCTTCGCTGTTGTATGCAAGCTGATAATTCATCAAACCTTGGCTGGGGCAGCTTGGCTCGGTGCCAACAGGGAGGGTTCTGTGTGCCCCATGTGGCACCACCAATGGTCTAGAACAATGTAATGGCAAGCTCTCTAGGTGGAAATTTTTTGTAAAGTTCATTGACATAACACCAACTTTTACACTCAAAAATATTGTTTTCATTGCTCATATAAGTGAATTCCTTTCAACCAAATCACAAATGGTGTATGAGTTAATTCTTAATAAAAGAAAGAAAACCTGGTTACTTTGCCAGTTACTAACGATCGTAAGCCTTAACTGCAAAGGTCAGCAAACTCCTGTTGGTGGGCCAGATGCAATGGCCACCTGTTTTTCTGAAGTAGTTTTATTACAGTGCAGCCACACACATTCATTTTCTCTGGCTGCTTTTGTGCGCCATTGAGTACAAGTTGCAACAGAGACCAGGTAGCCCACGAATCCTAATACACTGACCATCTGACCTTTTTTAGAAAGTTTGCCAACTTCCAGTTTATCATATGCAAGATACTGTCCTGTTTCACAGATGTGGTCTCATTTCATCCTCACCACTGCCACTGAAGTAGCACTAGTGATGAGCCTTCTGCAGTGGAAGAGACTGAACACTTGCTAGGCTGATATTAAAAAGATGAGAAAAAAACACCCAGTTTCAAGATTATTATCACATTTACAGAATGGAAATTTCAGAATGGAAGGAAAAGATTATATGTTTGTAGATATACACATATAACTATGTATGTGTAAGTATGCAAGATAAATAACTATACTACTAATTCTCTGTTAGTTCATCAGAAAGAATAGTTTGTGTTGTCATTGTTTGATTGTCTGGTCATTTTTTATGCCTAGATCTCATAACTTGAACAACTATATCTAAGATAACAATATGTAATATATTGACTAGTATTGCTTTCTTACTGTTTGTTTTTAAATTCTGCATTACCTCTACCATTTTTTTCTGTTTTGCTTTTTTAAAATAAAAAAAAATTTCAGAAATCTCTTGAAATTATTCCAAATATTCTTTTTAAAGACAAATAATTGATTTCTAGAGAAAACTGCTGCCAAGGAAAACTGATCTAGTCTATCCTTTTACTTCCATATATCCTGAACATCAAACTGTCTCAGACCAACTGTCTAGGGCAGTTCTGAATTTAAATTGGACAATAACCCAGACCTGTGGAATCAGAATCTTTGCTGAAGTCTGCAGTTTGATGAGCTTTCAGATGACTCCTGTGCACATTAAGTTTAGTAACCATTAGTCTGGGGTGTCTCAAAAAAAAGAAAAAGCTGCTTTCAGAGATTAGTACGTAACATTTCTCATTCCTCAAGGCCAAATTCCTCCTCATGTCAGTTCTGGTGCTTGCGCTACGGTTGACAATGTTTGCTTTTCTGCAAAAGATGTTAGCTGGAGATAATCTCCTCCAAAATCTTTCTTCATGACTCTTCTTTTTACTGACCTTTCTTGTCAACTCTCCTTTGCTGTATGATAGTTCCTTTGCTTTCTCTATCAATAGCCAAAAGTATCACATTTGCTCTGCATTGATAAAGACACTTTAAAATGAAATACTAAAACTATTATACATAATGAAATTTCAAGCAATTATTTCAAATAATAAATATTTTGAAAACATAACCAAGAGAAAGATGCAAACTTGAAGCCAATCTTTCATCTTGGAAGATGCTACCACTGACCTATAACCTTTGGCTGGCAGCCCAGAGGCAGGTAGTGCAGACCTGGGCAGACCTTGTTCATTTTGCCCTATGATTAGGCATGAATAAAGCTAAGAAAATGGCTTCTAAGATCTGATTCTACTTAACCAGGTCAGATCCAAAGTGAAATTAAGGGTTTTTTTAGGGAAAATACCTTTGTAAGGAAAAACAGAGAAAGGGTAGGAAAAGGCTGGATTCTCAGTAAAGAGAAGGAAGAAAGTCTGAGTAGAAACAGCCAAGACTGTTATGCAATTCGAAGAAGATTCAGCAGAGCCACTGAGGACTTGTCCACCTATCAGAGAAGCTGAGAGCTGGTACTGTTTCTGCCACCTGTTCAACTAAACCACTGTAAGGGCTGGCTGCTCTACTTATGAGGGTGACATGAAAATAGCTAAAACTTGCATTTTAATACTATCCTTCCATGTCTACCTATCTATGGTGCATATTTTGGGAGAAAGACTTCAATTATAACTAATGAAAGGATTTTCATTGTTAGATATCTCTCTACTTTGAGCTGATGGCCAGGAGAAGGTTGTTGATTGGAGAGGAGGACGAATTCCTCTTGATGTTGAGCTATTTCAAGTTGTAACAACCTAAGAAACCTGGGTAAAATACTAAAAGCCAATACATCTTACAAAATTATTGAATCTTATATAGTGGTATTTATTTCTGACAACTTATGCATCAGGGAAAAGACTTAGACTAATGAGTTTCCCAAGTTATGTGACTTGTAAGTCAACCCACTGGGGTTTTTAGCAAGTACCCTCTGGGTCTCAAGCCTGAGCTAAATGTAAGTCATACAGGATGACGAAAAAATTAAAGAAAACATGTATTATCTTAGCATTTTCCAATATATGCCTTATATCCAAGATAGAATATCATGTTAGTAAGTTTTTTCCCCTTTTTTGTACCAAAGTTAGAAATGAACCCTAGGAGTTTTTAAAAGTTGATAAAGCATACTTGTGAAAGAAAATTTTAAGTGATTTTAGTACATTTGTATCAAATAACATAAAATCATATTAATGTTAATGAGCACGATGTTAATTTAGGTATTAAGGTATTTCACTATTTAAGGTATCTGAATAAGAATGGGAGCTGCATTTGTTTGAGAAACAACTACAGGGTGGATAAAAAGGATAAACTGTGAGGGACATGGGTTTAAGTTGAACCAAATTCTTCAGAGGCAGAGAGAGAAAGTTATTTAAAAGGGGAAAGGAAGAAAATTAAAACAAAAATGAAGAAAACAGCTAGGGATTTAGCTCAGTGGCTTAAGCTCCTGCCTGGCAGGCACAAGGTTGTGAGTTTTATCCCCAGTACCAAAAAAGAAGAAGAAGAGGGAGAAGAAGAAGAAGAAGAAGAGGAAGAAGAAGAAGAGGAAGAAGAAGAAGAAGAAGAAGAAGAAGAAGAAGAAGAAGAAGAAGAAGAAGAAGAAGAAGAAGAAGAAGGGGAGAGGTGCAATGAGATTTCTCTCTATAGCCCTTTGAATATTCAGTAAAGTTGTTAGACAGATAATATTTAGTGAAGATGGGCCCTTGTTTTGTAGATTAAAGAAGCAGATAAGCTCTGTAGTTAGATTAGGATGGGTCAAATAGCAACAGTATAGACCATGGAGAAGTAAATAGAAGCCATGTGGAGAGTTGTCAAATTAAGGGCTTGCAACTAGGAACAGGGAGACTCTAGTTACTACCCATACCACATATATTTCAAATAAACTCTCCGGTTACCTAAGTTTAGAATGGCTGCTTTAAAGGATCTGTTACACAAGAGACCAAAGTGGAGTCCTGACTTCTACCAGACAAACCCCACAAGCAAGAACATATGGCCGGATATTAGCTTATCTGTTTAACATCTGTTAAGTACTACTAAATGTCAGGCACTCTGGTATGTCTGAGAACATCAACGTGAAAAGAAAGAAAAAAAAGGGAGAGAAAAGGATGAAAGAGTGAAAGAAAGAGAGAAAAAGCAAAGAAAGAAAGAAAGAAAGAAAGAAAGAAAGAAAGAAAGAGGCCAACTATTGAGATTTCATTGAGTTCTATAGCATTCACAATGAAATTCTGCAAATATTATCTCATGCAATCCTTACCAAAGCCTTATATGTTACGTGAAGTGAGGACAATTATCCCACTCTGGAGATAAGAACACTAAGGGGTTCCAATTCCTTTTCTGCTTCATCCTACTCTACCATCCTTTTCTAAAATACCATGACATTTCCAGCTAAGTGCAAATTCCTCAGGCAGACACGGAATACAACCCTCACTGATAACAGTAGCTTCCCCATAAGCTTCTCATCAAGCTATGAAGACATCTGAAGAAATATAAAGAGAATGGCTGCTATTTGCTCCAGTTTTTGGATGGTAGAGGCATAGATCACTGACTCACCAACTCTGGCAGAGACAACACACCTTGTAACACAGTGGCTGACCTTGAGTAAGCCTGGTGCTCCCTCTGCCTCCTTTTCATGCGTTAGCTCTGCAGGAGTGTCCAAAAAACAAAAACAAAAATAAACAAACAAAAAGAAAAGCAAAAATGAAAAAACAAAACCCTTCAACATGACTTGTGTAGGTAAAGAGCCCCTAGATGCTTTATGTGAAGGAATTAAGAGGTGGGGAGTTGTGTATATTTTAATTTTTTTTTTTTTTTTTTTGTGCAGGGAGAAAGAAAAAATGACTGTACTCAGTAGTTTTAACTTACAACCTGTAGGGAGTAGCCGAAGCTGGAGATGGATCACATATGCAGGCCTGGAGCCAGGCCAGTCCCAAGAACAAAGAGCACTGGAGGCAAGCCACTTGAACAAGCTGCTCCAGTGCCCCAAGACTGCTATGCAGACAGGTTGCTAGGCAGAGGGGTGTTATGTGACATTAACCTGCTGAATGTATAAATAAACGCACTGCAGTGATTGAGCAGTTCCTTTCCTCTCATCTGGAGAGAGGCCTCCACCTGATCCCAGCTTTCTGTATTCTGACTCTTGTCTTTATTTCTCCATCCTCCCACCATCCTTCCCTCAGGAACTTCAAGCACTGCATTGAACATGGCAATAGTCAGGACTAAAACTAAATAAATTTTATGTTCTCCTTCAGCTCTAAAATTCTATGGCTCCAACTATGAATCAGAGCAGAGGAATAAAGGAAGGAAGGAAGGAAAATTCCAGGAAATAGCCTTGCAATGCTTCACTCAAAAGAGCTTCAAGCCTGAATAAGTAATCCCTAAAATCTCAACACCTTGAAATAAAGCAGATTCTTTCTCATTGATGTATGCAGATAGGCTCTGCTCTTCATAGTGATACAGGTGTCCAGGCTACTAGACAGCTGTTGGTTACTGTCTTAGTTACTTTTTGCTCGTTGCCGAGACAAAATACCTGACGCCCAAAGTTAGGGAAGGAAAGGTTTATTCTTACAGTTTCTCGGGAGTTTCAGTCCATAAAGTGGGCTCCAAGGCAGCATGGGATGACGGGGCTACAGTTCATGGCGGCTGCAAGCTACAAGCCGCAATCCGCACTGGCGAGAGAGAGGGTGGCGGAAGAGGAAGCAAGCAAGAGGAAGACCCGCCTTCCCTTATACTGTATCTCAGCTCCACCGCTGGGCGGGTGTAGCAGTCACGTCATTAATCCTGGCGCCATTAATCCTGGCGCTAGACAACAAACTGATCACAAGCATCAGACTCAGCCCCATCAAAACTATGAGGACTTGGGGGTACATAGCATATCCTATACAGTTACCATGCTGAAGGAAGAGAAAACCGTATGGAACCCACACTGGCCATGCAATGGCCCAGTCCAGCAGGACACACATTACTGTACCTTGTTCAGTTTTTTGAGCAGACTGGTTACATATCCCCAGTCAACCACTAGGGGGCCATGAAGTACAACTTACTATATTTCTGTAAGGTACAAAGTCTATAATATTTCCTGAAAATCATATTAATCTGGCTTATTAGGATCAAGGCCCACTTGAATATTGGGAATATAGAGTTTTTCTCATCCTATGGCCTAACATACAACTAAAAAGGAACTCTACAAATAGCAGAAAGTGAAGGTTTCTCTGAAGAATAGTTCCTCATTTTTAATTAATACAAATCTCTAACTAATTAGAAAAAAGATAATAAAGTGATCATGTTTATGCTTGCAGCATTTTAAAGTCTTTTTATACCTCTTCCATTAGCAGCATGTCTAGTAAGGCCCAGAGACTTCTACAGTGTATGCTATATACAGATCAAAAGAAGTGTTGAGAGATACTAGGCTTGCAACATGAGCGATCACCCTATCCCTCATGGTATCTCTGACTCAATGTCAAGCACACTTTGGTTTTCAAAAACACATGAGCTAATAGTAGCCTAGAAGGCTTACTTTCTGGATAAAGATAGAGTTTAAAGTTATTAAAACATTATCATCTTCATAGTTGCAGGAAGAGTTAACAAGGCTGTCTCTTTGCTAGATGTTTAATAAGCCAGAATAAGACTTGGGTGATTCCAATGAGCAAGCACAGTCAGTCATTTACAACGGCTTCCAGATCCAGGGCCAAAGACTAAAGTTATACGTGTTGAAATCAAGAGAAAAGATTTATTTTTTCAGATGCTTCTCCTTGCTTCAGTTCACCAATATCTCTTGGAGTTTACTCTCAGTAACTGTGAGAGATATTACCACCACCACCACCACCACCACCACCACCATCATCATCATCATCATCCACAGTATTTTCTACATACAATGCTCTGGATATAAATTACTTTATCTAACCACCAGGACTCTTTGAAGCAGTTACTACTGCATTTATTTTAAATTGAGGAAACTGAAGCTGATAAAAGGAGTCATACAGCTTTTCTAAGATTACTCATACTGGCTGATGAATACAATATTTGAACCCAGTACTTGTGACTTCAAAAGCCATGCTCTTCCTCCAAGTCCCTGGGCAATCGTCTACACTTGAAAGAACTTTAATAACATGGGATATGTATTAAAATAATCATTTTCTATAAATGTTAATTGAACCAAAACTCTTAAAAGTGAAGTTTGGGTGTAGCAGCCATTAACATGATTGTCCTTTTTTATTCTTGTTCCTTTGAAGAGTCAAATTGAGAAGCAATGGGGTTGATAAAACTTTAACTTGATTTATAGCTTGCAGGTTGAAGAATGAGCTTGAAGAGCATCTCAATCAGTATTTCTGTTAGCGTTCCACCATTGCAATTAATCAACAGGTAAAATATAAACAAGCATGGCTTCCAAATTTTGCATAACATTGCTTATCTCTTAGGCCAAGTTCATCCTGTGTCCTGGGGACTCCCAGGTCGACACTGGTTCCTGCTATTTTGATTTCTGCTGCTCCAGAGTGCTAACTGGCAGAGACACTGGCACAAGTAACTAAAAGTACATAAAGTAAGTAACCAGATGTAATCTCTGATTCTTTAGATAAAAAAGGTGGGGCTGGGATTTTTCCTGTTTTGTTATTGTACTTAAGGGTGGAACCACATCACCAGAGCAAGACTCCCTCTGCCCAAGACCCCAGAGGAGCTATAAAGAAACTCTCTGTTGCAAAGTAAGGAACAGCGCTTGAGTACCTATAACGGCACAGGAAAACCAGATATTGAGTCTTCTGTGTACACGGGTAAGTACGCTTCTGGATAAGTTATTAGTAATTCAACCAAATACTAAGTGGAAACATATTTCTAAGGAAAAGGGAAATCAGTGAGTTTTCTTAAATACAGTAATATCTTCAACAGCTTCTAGCGTGGTCTGAGACAATCAATGGTCTGGGAGGCTGCCTAGCGAATATTCACATTTAGTCTTGTGGGGTGGAAGGTTGCTGCCAGTAGAAAGAAATCCAAGAGCAGGGTCCTACCACAACCCAAGTCGCACATCAGCTTGTGCCTCTGTGTTCTCAGGTGCTGTGGGGGCATCTTCATCCAGCTCCAATTATAATCCAGCTGTACCTACTATTTCTGATTATACCTAAACTACCACATGTGAGTGTGAACTACCACACATTGCTGAGTTCAGAGAAAGAATAAAGGAGGGTGGTAGGGAACTGGATATGATCATAATATATTATATGCCTTATGAAAATACCATATTGACACATAAGATTTTGTAAGATTAATAGTCACTAAAACATATATTAAAAAAAATAAAGTCTTCAAGTCAAAAAATACACAGTAAGTAAGGTTTTAGCCTTGAGGTCCCCAACCTTTTTAATTTCAGGGGGCCATTAGTGTGTGGGTGATTGCTTCACACAGCCCCCAGGCTGCATTTCTTTTTATTAAGTCAACAGGTCCCAAAAACTTAGTAAGTCTTTATGTTCTAACAATTTTATAGTTGTTTGGACAAATAATACACAAATGGAAAGTCATTGAATATTATTATTATATTCTTTGTAACAGTTATTTAGCAATAAGATTTATGAGCCTACTGGTGATCCAACTTCTCAAACCTTGGATCAGATAGGACACGACCCCTTCATTTGTTGTTTGACCATGATTTTCCTGCAGTCCTTCCTTGTTACCAGTAGCAGCGGCTGATCACTCGCTTTGAATGGGACACAACCTAATCACATGTTGAAACTGTGAAATACCTTGAACTAATGCTCAGTGTCTAACAGACCATCACTGTGCTTTTCCTGACAATGTAAATTTATGCAAGGAGGCTCTAGGGATTAGGAATGACAGACCCAGCCCCCTGTGCTGATAACCCCTTTTATACTATCGCAATACATTTAAGTGGACCTTTAATCTGATTTCAGTACATTACATATTCACAACTTCTCTGAAACAGAGGACAGAGATTAAAATCCATAGGAAAAAATCTGGTAGTCTATGACCTTGTGGATAAAAATTAGTAATTTTGGTGCAGTCAACAATGACTTCCCAACTCGTTCTGAATTTTTGGGGGCCTATTTGTCTTATATTTTTATAGCTCTTCCTTTTTATTTTAAAGAGAATAAAATAAAACAGACTTTCAAAACAAGATAATAGGGGTGTAACAATAAATAAAACATTGTGTATTGTTATCTTCAAAGTAGTTACTCAGAGTACATGATACAGGCACGAAATATTGTCCAAAAATATTAGCACAACCTTTCTTTCAATGATCTAAGAGAAAATAGCAGTATAACGATCTTGTATATATATAGTTTTTCCTTTTCCTTTCTTTCTTTTCCCCTTTCCCCATCAGTTTCTCCTTTCTTTTGAACAGTTTCTTCTCGATTCACAATATCTATTGTACATTTTGGATCCTATTTACTTGTTCAGCTTCTTATACTAGTGAGACTATACAATGTTTACTCGTGTGTGTCTGATTTATTTAATTTATTTCTTTTGAACAGTTTCTTCCCGATTCACAATATCTATTGTACATTTTGGATCCTATTTACTTGTTCAGCTTCTTACACTAGTGAGACTATACAATGTTTACTCGTGTGTGTCTGATTTATTTAATTTATGAGTATGGTCTCAATTTGAATTCATTTACCTATAAAAGCCTGAAGTTTTTACTCTTTTAATGGCAGAGTAGAACTCCATTGCATAAAAAAAGCCACATATTGTTTATACATTCCTCGAATGATGGACATTTGAGTTGTTTGCAAGATTTAGCTATTACAAATTGCGCATCTATAAACATGGGTGCACATATATTACTGTGGTATGATGTTTTTAATTTTTCTAGGAAAATACCCAGAAAGGGAATAACTGGGTCAAATGGGACCTCTAATCCTAGTTTTTTGAGGAATCCTCACACTGATTTCCACAATCACACCAGTCTACATCTCTTCAACTGTGAAGAAGGGTTCCTTTTTGCCCACAGCTCCTCCAGAATTTGTTATTGGTTGATTTCTTGGTAATAGCCATTCTTTCTGGAGTGAGATGGAATCTCAGTGTTGTTTTAATTTGCATCTCTTGAATGACCAATGATGCTGAATATTTTTTTCATGTATTTATTTGTCCTTGGTATTTCTTCCTCTGAGACATGTATATCCATCTCATATTCCCATTTTTGGTTTAGGTGTTTGAATTTAGGGGGCTTGATATTTTAAAATTCTTTATATGTCCTAGATAAAAGTCCTTTGTCTAAGGGAAAACTGGCTATAATTTTTTCCCACTCTGTGGGTTGTCTTTTCACCCTGTTAGTGATTTCCTTTGCTGTGCAAAAGTTTTTTAGTAAAATGAAATCCCAGTTGTTGATTCTTTGAAGTATTTCTCATGCAATTTGGATTTTGTTCATGAATTCTCTGCCTACACCTATATCTTTAAAATTTCTACCTACTGTCTCTTCCAGTAGATTTAGTGTTTCTGTTTTACTGCTTAGAGCTTTGATTCACTTTAATATTAGTTTAGTGCGTGGTGATAGATGTGGGTCTAGTTTCAGGCTTCAGCATGTAGACAGCCAGTTTTTCCAGCACCATTTATTAAAGAGGCAATCTTTCTTCCAGTGAACATGCTTGGCCCCTTTGTCAAACATAAGGTGGCTGAGTGTGTTTGGAGTTGTGTCTGCATTTTCTAATCTGTTCCACTGATCCTCAGGTCTGGTTTTTTTTCTAGTTTGCTTGTTCATGTTGATATTATCACATTGGATTGTCGTATAATTTCAAATCAGGGCTTGTGATGTCTCCTACCTTGCCTTGATCGCCCAAACTTGCTTTTGCTATTCTAGGTCTCTTCTGTTCCCAGTTGAATTTCAAGAATGTTTTCTCTAGTTCTATGAGGTATGCTAATGGTATTTTGATCAGGATTGCACTAAATCTGTATCACAATTTAGGGAGTAGGGCCGTTTTCATGACGTCAGTTCTTCCTATCCATGCACAAGGAAGGGATACCTTCCCATTTTCTGATATCCTCTTCAATCTCCATTTTCAGAGTACTATAAGTTTTTTTTCTTTTTTTGCGGCACAGGGGATCAAACTCACAACCTCACGCCTGCCAGACAGGTGCTTAAGCCACTGAGCCAAACTCCCGGCCCTAGTTTTTTTGAGGCAGGGTCACACTATGTAACTCAGGCCGGCCTTGTGCTTGTGCTGTAGCCCAAGCCGGCCTTGAACTCACAACGCTCCGCCTATCTCAGCCTCCTGAGTGCTGGGATTAAAGGCATATAATTTTCAATGTATAGATCTTCTACTTCCTTTGTTACACAGATTCCTAAGTATTTTTTATGCTATTGTGGAATGTTTGGTTTCCCTAATTTCTCTCAGTGAGCTTGTTGTTTCTGTACAGGAATATTATTGATTTTTGAGTGTTGACTGTATATCCAACAATGTGACTGGATTTGGTTATTAAATCTATAAGTCTTTTGGTGAGATTTTTTGGGTCTTCTATGAAAAGTATCATGTCATCTGCAAATAGTGATAATTTAACTTCTTCCTTTCCTATCATTATTCCTTTTATTTCTGTCTCTTGTCTAATTTCTCTGGCTAATGTTTCCAGAACTATATTGTACAGGAGTGGTGATAACAGACATCTGCGGTCCACTAGATTGGTAACTGGTGGTCAACTTAAACACCAGCTGACTGGATCAGTGTGGTGCTGAGCATGGATGGCCTACCTGAGGACTGTTGCCAACGTAAAAGGAGACCTGGAAAGGAAGAGTAGCATTGTAGGTTCTCCTAAGTGTTGTTGTTGTTTGGAGCCATTGGTTCTCCTGGAGGAGCTTGTCATGCTGGCTCCCTTGATATGAACTCAGCTGTTATCATCAAAGGAGCTCAGGACCTTGTTGCTAAGAATGGCTGTGGTTCACTTTGGGGGAGCTTAGGTCCTTACTTTGAGCATTGCTTCCTGGCTCTGGAGGGGAAGATGTGCACCGTTTGATCTCCAGAAGTTTGTTATGTTGGCTTCCTGATATGAATTCGGTCATTATCATTGTAGGAGGAGCTCAGAACCTCATTGTCGATGAGGATGGCTGTGGTACTTTTCAGGGAAGCCCTGGTCCTTCTTTTGAGCATTTCTTCTTGGCTTTACTGCAGAACCCTCAACCTACTGGTACAGATCCTTTAACCCACTGGCATAGACTTTCTATTTTTCCCTGCTGACCTTTAGGCCTTCCCAGTGCAGATCCATGAAATAGACTTGCATGAGTCATTGTCATTGGCTCTAGGTTTTCAGCTGAACTCAAGCAGGTTATTGCCATGGAGTCCAGGCCCTCTGCTGCATCTGGGTCTTTAGTGTTGTGGACAGATTTCCTGCACTTTTTCTGTATTTGACTCACTAGGTAATCATTATAAATAATAATATAAATTATGTGTCCTGTATGTAATTGTTCTCCTTGCAGCCCCTGACTACAACAATATCCTTGTCTTATTCCTGATTTTAGGGTGAAATCTTTCAGTTTTTGTCCACTTAGTATGATGTCGGCTTTTGGCTTGTCATAGATGGCTTTTATCAGATTGAGATAAAGACCATCGATTCCAATTTTCTGTAGTGTTTTTATCATGAATGAGTGTTTGGCTTTGTCAAAAGTTTTTTTCTGCATCTATTGAGATGATCACGTGATTTTTGTCTTTGGCTCTGTTGATATGGTATATTACATTTATTGATTTGCATATGTCGAACCATCCCTGCATTCCGGGGATGAATCCCACTTGGTCATGGTCATGGTATGTATTTTTCTTGATGATTTACTGCATACTGTTTGCTAGTATCTTATTGAGGATTTTTGCTTCTATGTCCATTAGGGAGATTGGCCTATGGTTTCCTTTTTTGTTTGGGTCTTCGGTTTTGGTTATCAGAGTAATACCTGCCTCCAGGAATCAGTTAGGAAGTATTGCTTCACTTTCAATTACATTAAAGAATTTGATGAGCATTGGCATTAAATCTTCTCTAAATTTCTTGTAGAATTCAGTAGTGAATCCACCAGGACTTGAGCTTTTCTTTGTTGGCAAATTTTTAATTAATTTTCAATCTCATTAACTGATATTGGATTATTCAAAAATTTTATATCTTCTTGATACAGCTCTGGTAATTCATACATCTAGGAATCTGTCCATTTCATCTATGTTTTTCATACTATGAGAGTAAAGATTTTTGAAACAGTTATTGATGATCTTCTGAATTTCCACAGGATCTGTAGTGATTTCACCCTTTGAATTCCTCAATGCAGGAATTTGAGTCTTTTCTTTCCTTTTGTTGATAAGGTTAACTAAGGGTTTATCAATTTTGTTCTTCCAAAGAAACAATTCTTCAATTCATTAATTTTGGTATTGTTTTCTTAGTCTCCATTGTGTTAATTTCAGCTCTGATCTTTATAATTTCCTCCATTGAATGGGCCTGGGCTTGTCTTCTTCTTTTTCTAGAAGCCTGAGGTGCAACTCTAGGTTGCTTATTTGTGCTCATTCTGTTTTCTGGATGTGAGAATTCACCACTATAAATTTTCCTCTGAGGACTGTTTTCACTGCATTCCATAAGTTCTGGTATGTTGTATCTGCATTCTCGTTTAGTCGTAGATACTATTTAATTTCTTCCTTAGTTTCATCTGTGACCCACTGGTTGTTCAAGAGAGTGTTATTTAATTTCCATGTGTTAACAGAGTTTTCTGTGGTTTCTTCATTATTGATTTCAATTTCATTACACTATGGTCAGATATATGCATGGGATAATTTCAATTCCTTTCATTTACTTACTCATGTTCTGTTGGTTAGTATATGATCTATTTTAGAGCCCATCCCATGCGCAGCTGAGAAGAATGTGTATTCTGATGATGCTGTGTGGAATACTCAACAATTTACTAAGTCCATTTGTTCACAGGTTTGGGTCAGTTCTGATATTTCTTTGCTGATTGTTTGTCTAGTGGATCTATCTCTCTGCGGCAATGGAGTATTGAAGTATTCCCATTACAATTGTGTTATTATTTGATTTTTCATGTCTGTTAATATTTGTTTTATATAGTGGGGTGCTCCTATATTTGATGCATACATATTTATGATTGTAATCTCTTCTTCTTGAAGTTTTCCCCAAACAAGTATGTACTGACCTTTTTTATATCTTTCGATCATGCTTCGTTTGAAATTCATATTGCCTGCAAACAGAACAGCTACTCCTGCTTTTTTGGGGGTTACTGTGGCTTAGAAGATTGTTTTCTATCCTTCAACTTTCAGTCAGTGAATTTCTTTTTTAGTTAAATGTGTTTCTTGTATACAGAATACTGTTGGATCTTATTTCTTGATCCATTCTTCCAGACTATTTCTTTTGATTGGTGAATTGAGGTCATTTACTGATATATATTGGCTTATCATGACATTTTCTGCAATTGATTCCCTGCTTTTCCCCTCTGTTTAATTGCTTGCTCTGCCTGGACATTTATTTCTGTTGTTGTTCTTGGAATTGTGGTCACTTTTATCTCTGTCTAGAATATCTTTCAGTACTCTTTGCAGTGTTGATTTTGTGGTCATGAATTTCTTCAGTTGTTCTTTGTCTTACTTCTCCATTAATTTTGAAAGATAGGTTTGCAGGCTACATCAGTCTGGGTTGGAAGTTGTTTTCTTTCAGGACTTGAAATACTTCACTCCAACTTCTTCTTGACTTGAGGGTTTGTGTTGAGAAGTCTACCTTGATTCTGATGGGCTTTCCTTTATAGGTTATCTGTTCCTTTTCTCTAACAGCTTTTAGTATTCTGTTATTGTGCTAAATTTCTTGAATCTTTATTATGTCTTGGTGTAGTTTTATTTTGTCCATATCTATTTGGAGTTCTATATGCTTCATTTATTTATTCTTTATCCACACTTGGGAAGTTTTCTCCATCATTTCTGTGAAGAACAGAGAAGAGAAGAAAGAAAGAAAGAAAAGGAGACCAGGGAAAGAGAGGAGAAAAAAAGCCCAAAAACAAAATGACCACAAAACACAAAACAAAGTAAGGTGATAGCCAACCAGACAAGAAAGGGATAGCCAATCAGACAAACAAGGGTGAACAAAATACCTCTGGTGCTTACAGTTCCGTGACAGTGTCCATGTGAGATCCCAGAAATGTGCTGGGTATGGACCTGATCTTGGCCCCTGGATGTGGGCACTGGGACTGGTCTTCCGTTGGTGGAGTTCTCCAGAGCCTGACTGCTGGCTTCTCATGGCTGCTTCAGACATTTCCATGCTGCTGGTCTCTCTGATTACTCCACCCTACAAAGTCGTGTGTACCCACACACCTGGGGGCCCCACTGTCCTGGGTCTTGGGGTGGTCCCAGTTCATCTGCCAGTCAAAGGCATGTGTCTCTTCTCTAAATTTCTTGTAGAACTCAACAGTGAATCCATCATGACCTTGGCTTTTCTTTGCTAGTAAGTTTTTAATTACATTTTCAAATTCATTGACTGATATCAGGTTATTTAGAATTTTTGTATCTTCTTGATTTAGTTTTGGCAATTCGATTGTCCAGAAATCTGTACATTTCTTCTGTGTTTTCCATTTTATTAGAGTGCGGGTTCTGAAAATATGTATTGATGACCTTCTCAATTT
>RJWM01029023.1:0-24916 GCA_004363535.1 Dasyprocta punctata | reverse complement strand
GTTGATATTCATAAGACCAGATCAATCCTACATGTCTTTACCTGTCAACCTGAACAGCCCCCTTAAAGGTAACAATATACAATGTTGCAACCACTGTAAAATTCCAACCATCTACAGTACTAAACCTACAATTTTACAGTATCGGATATGTTGTTGTTGTTTGCTGATCTCTTTAGTTTTTTGTTTCTTTTATGTATGACCATACTTTTATGCTTTGTTGGTTTCACTCTGAACTATTTCGCTTGGTTATATTAGATCTGATGTTATGGGTAGTTATTTCAATGATAACAAGAGGTATTCTAAGGGGAAAAGAAGGAAGGAAGAGAAAAGGAAAAAGACATAAATGTATAAATATTCATAAATAAGACAGTTTAAAAAACCGTATTGCTAAATAGCTATTGAAAAAGAAAAGTTAATATACCTGAATTGATGAATCTTACATGTCTACATCTGTCAATATCCCCAACCCCTAGGAAGGTAATGATATGCAATATTGTAACTACTGCCAAACTTCAACCACCTCAGTGTGTAAACCTACAATGTTATCGTATCAGATCTGTTGTTGTTGTCTTTTTTGACTTTTATTTCTAGCTTCTGTATCTATTTTCTCTTAAATAAAAAAAATGTGTTATTGACCCAGTTTATAGTTACCATGTATGAGGAATTATACTTAAGGAATGAAGATCTTGAAAGCTTAAGCATCATATTCAGAATTGTCAGTTCACCAGAGTAATATAATTCAGGAAAAGAGAAAAGAAGATGAATTTCTACTCACCGTAACTGAAATTCTAGTCATCATCATGGCTTGGTGGTCACTGATAATTAGCTTTGTTCCAAGAAAGATCTTGGAACAAAGCTAATTATGAAGCCTTCTCAGGCTTCATTCCCATCTCCCAGTGTCTAAATCAAGAGCATAACCACCCTAGACAGAGGAGAACCACTACCTCAACAAAAGTAACTGAAGTCCTTACATCACTGGCTACAAGACATAGTATTTTTATCTGAAAAAACTGAAGTCTTAAATTGAAACTCAAATCAGTATTTAAAAAAATGTAATGACTTCTAATTTTTCTGACTGATATTCATTATCAAAGCATTTAACAAAGAAGAAATAAGAAAATTATCATTTTGGCTTTCCACTATAAACTCTAGATGCTAAAGAACAGTAAATAATTAGGTCAATAAACACAATCTAAGATGAAAAAATAAAGTAATGGAGAATGAAAAGACTATCATTTTGCTCTTTGCAGAAAGTATTTTGTTGTGTTTCCCTTCTTTACTAGTAAGTCCATCCCAGGGAGATAACATGAGGTCTCCAAACGGTCCCCAATGCCACCAGAGCATGTCACGTGTTTACAGCTAATAGTACAAATTCTGGTCCAGAAGGAAATACAGGTCAGCTTTGTCTTCTCAGTGTCCCATCTAAGTAGTGCTTCCACTCTATGAGGTCCATCACAACACTTAAAAGCAAATAAGTCGTAAATAAATAAGAAAAATGTCTTGCTTAGACTGCAAGTTTCATACAGACAATGCTTTTTCTTTGCTTCTCAATCACTGTTTTATTATTTGGTGTTCTGCATCAGGATACTGTTCCATGGTTACACAATACACAATGCACAGATCCCTGCCAAACTATTGCAAAAGAGGCTTTATAAAAAGGACAGAGAAAGAACTCTCTACCTTGATTATTTCTGTTCTAAATTCACCTTACGTGAAACCTGTGTGTTCCTCTTGCCCTTGTCCTCGGCTAACGAAGAACTGGGAAGAGTGCTCACTGGGTGTGAAGAGTCTGTGCGCTCAGTCTCTGTGTTCCTCATCAGTCCACCTCAGCTATGTCAGCTGTATGCCCGGAATCCATGGCTCCCATCTTCTCTTGCAACTTGAGGAGTGAGCCCAGACTGCGGGCTTCCATTCTGGCCCTCGCTCTGCAGGACGGGCACGGTGCCATCCGCACCTGGACAGCACCTGGGGGAACTGAATCTGGGCTTTCTGTAAAGGTCACTGGAAAAGGGACCCTGGATCATTTCAAGTATTGTACCGTGTTATCATTGAGTAATATTGAAAATGAAAATTGCCAAGCTGCAGTTTTTAATCTATGCAGATTAAATTTTAAAGAAAGGTATTTATATAAATATGTGTTCAGTGGGAAAACAACAAAGGGCATGTAATATTGATATTAGATTTTTGTATATTTTGATGCTTCATAGTGTCTCTCTGTTCAGCTAGAAAATAAAGTGGTACTCTTTTCTGAATAATGCATTGGTAGTGATCATTTAAGAGTGCGTGGATTTTAGCTAATGCTGTGGTAATCTACAGTAATCAAATTTAGCTACTTGTATATGTTTTTCACAGCATAATCACTTACTAATATAATTATGAAAAGTAGCACATAATTTAAATGTCTTAAGAGTATAATCTTATGTCATGTTATTGCCAAGAAAAGGACATGGAGCATTAAAGAAGACATTCAATTAAATCCTTTTCCCCAACTTTATATATTCTTTTAATTACAAGATATATTAATGTTACATATTTCTTTTTTTTTCCCCCGGCATCGGGGATCGAACTCACAACCTCGCGCCTGCCAGACAGGTGCTTAAGCCCCTGAGCCAAACCCCTGGCCCTAGTTTTTTGAGGCAGGGTCGCACTATGTAGCTCAGGCCGGCCTTGCACTCGCATTATAGCCCAAGCTGGCCTCGAACTCACAACGCTCCTCCTACCTCAGCCTCCGGAGTGCTGGGATTAAAAGCGTGCACCACCATGCCCAGCTGATGTTACATATTTCAAAACATCACAGGAATGATAGGCAATTTAAGCTTATAAAGATAGGCAATTTAAGTAAGATATCTGTCTTGCATTACTGGCTAAAAAGCTTAAAAACCATAAAAATATAGCCCCATTTTTAAAACATTTGTTTTCCTCTCTAACCTCAGTGACATTGTTGCAGAACCGGCACTGATCCAAAAGGATGGCACACGTTTATTACGCAGGAAGGCTGAGGGGGATCAGTTCGAGGGGCAGCGGGCACCGCAGTCAGGTTGGGCTTTCTATAGGGTTTGTAAGCAGGAAGGACAGAAGCAGAGAGCGTGGGAGCTTAGGACAAAGCCTTGGTCATCAGTTGCTAAGCGGGCAGCTGCTGGGACAGGTTGGTGCGAAAGGATGTGTTTCTAGGCTTGGGAAGCACAGACAGCACAGCCAGCCTTATCTTGGTTTTATAGTTTTTGTACAGAATGAGTATATCTCATGATCTTGTCGCATTTCTCAGGGAGGGGAAGCTTAAAGTTTTTAAATTTCCATTGCTTGTTGTTCATAAAATATGTTGTCTTAGTTACTTTTCACTCGTTGCCAAGACGAAATACCTGACACCCAAAATTAGGGAAGGAAAGGTTTATTCTTACAGCTTCTTGGGAGTTTCAGTCCATACTTAAGTTGGCTCCAAGATAGCGTGGCATGGCGGGCCTGCTGTTCATGGCGGCTGCAAGCTGCAAGCCGCACTGGCAAGAGAGAGAGAGAGAGAGAGAGAGAGAGAGAGAGAGAGAGAGAGAGACGGAAGCGGAAGCAAACAAGAGGAAGACCCACCTTCCCTTACATTGTATGTTGGCTCCACCCCTGGGCGGGTACAGCAAACTGAACACAAGCAAGCGCCAGTCTTAGCCCCATCAAAATTATGTGAGGACTTGGGGGGACATAGCATACCCCATACATACGTTATCACAACTTTTCAATGCAATGTACTTTATCAAAACTGTAGTAAATATATTGATAGATATAAAAACTAAGCGTACTCCTCCTTTACAATTGTTTTCACTGCCTATTACTTGGATCAATTCTCTTTGCCTTTTCCTTGAAAGATACTGACTTACTAGATTTTCATATTTTAAGCAGTTCATCTATTGGTTTTTGGTTATATTTTTAATTTAAGGAAATGATAAATATATTTAAGAAAAGAACTTGGACTTTAGAATGAGACAGACGTGGGTTCAAATATGTGTGTCGCATACTTGTGTGTGGTAATACTCAGGTCTCAATTTTTTTTTTTTTTTTAATGAGACAGGGTCTTACTATCTAGGCCAGGCTGACCTTAAACTCCCAGCATTTCTCCCACCTCAGCCGCCGGAGTGCTGGTATTACTGTCAAGGGCCACTGCATCTGGCGTTTTGTCAGCTCTTAATCAAGGGTTTACCATAAGCGATACAAGTTTTGTTAATATCTGTACGTGGTATTGCTCAAGAGACTCTATGATTACCCTGAGCCAACTCTCACAAGCCGACTTCCCGCTGATCAGAAAGGACAGTGCTGTTCATAGCATCCCACACTGAAATGCAGTCGCCAGGCGTCTGCCCTGCGCTCCCTGGAGCCTGCTGCATGGCTGGGATGAACTTAGCAACAAAGGCATTGATCTCTGCTGGGATGAACCACACCCTTGGACACCACCTCCTGCGGAGGGTTCAGGGCAAAGCATGCGGCGCTCTTCACCCCTGGGATGCTGGTCTTGTTAGGATTGAACATATTTAACTTTCCAGCCACCCTTTCTCTAGGCGGGAGCTGCAGCAGCCATAGAAGACAGCATCGCAGCATCGGGGCTCCAGTTCCCCTCCATGGTTCTCACCGCATCCTTCCCTAAGGTTTACCTCTGTGCTTATAAATCAAAACGTTTTGCACCCAATATACTCCTGAGTACACATTTTATAACCCAGAATTTAATTTAATCAATATTTGCAAGTAATTCGCTAATATTTTTTTAAAATTTCATTGCACTTGGTAGCATCTTATCCTCGTTAATTGCACATTGAATACCACCCTGGAGACTGAAAACAAAGTACCTCAGGAGGAGCGACCAGTTTCTCCAGGTCACTTCTCCCCCTGCACATGATTGTCACTGAAAACAATGTAAAGTAACTTTCCCATTGCTTCCCTCAGAACGCAGACTGGGGTAGATTTGGTGACAAAGAAGCAGGAGGCTGTTGAGTAAGACTTAATGGGCAATCCTCAGAGAGGCCTGGAACACAGACACAAACTATGACAAGGACAAGGTAAGACAGGATATGTGAGTCTTCAGAGTACACCTAAGATTCCAGTGAGACTTGAAGTACAAATTGTCATTGGAAATCGAAAGGAAATTCAGGAACAATATGCAGGGCTTAATATTTGAGGAAAGAATTTTAGAATGAGTAGGTTTGGAGAGGTAATTTACAATGTACACATATTTACATGAGAATTAAAATCAATTGATGATGAATCTTTGTGAATTATATTTTTTTTACAAAAAGGATTCTGATCATGTAGGTGATTTGTCCATTACTGAGAGTACTTATAAAAAAATGTTTGAAGAAGTGAAAAAATTAAAGAGAAGTAAAAGATTAAGTGAAGGATGAATCTTCCTCTGAAACAAAACCCCAAAATTTTCAACTCTAAAATAATAAATGTACATCATACAAGTAATGGGAGAGAGCCCAGGTGTAGTAAGAGGAACTCACACTTTTCTGTATTCTGGAATTCTCTATCCAAGGATATGGAGATATTCATATTAAACTAACTTTTGAACAGAAACAAGAATCAAAGAACATTGCTCCAATTGCTCTGCCCATTTCTTATATTATGATAGCCTTATGTGCTTATTTTTCTAAAGGCATTCTTGACATCCTTATTTCTTAGACTGTAAATGAGTGGGTTGAGCATGGGTATAATCATTGTATAGAACACAGAGGTCACTTTGTCTGCGTCCATTGAATGGCCCACACTGGGGCACAAGTAAATGAAGACCAGAGTGCCATGATAAATAGTGACTACCATCAGGTGTGATGCACAGGTGGAGAACCCTTTCCTTCTTCCTTCTGCTGAGCCTGTTTTAAGAATGGCTGATAAAACACAGACATAAGAAGTTAGAAGACAAATAGCCTCCTCCAAACCAGCAAACACCACCAGAATGATGTCGTATATGTATCTGTCAGTGCAGGACAGAGATAAGAGTGCAGAGGTATCACAAAAGAAATGATTTATTTCCTTGGAGCAGAAGTCTAGAAGGAAAGTGTTGGTGGTATGAATGATTGAGCTTATGGTGTCCTCCCAAAAATGCTCCAAGTGCAAGCCAGTAACAAAGTCTCCTGGACATAATTACAGTATAAAACAGGGGGTTGCAGATTGCTATATACCTGTCATAAGCTATGGAGGACAAGAGGAAGGATTCTGTGTCAACCAAAGAGCAGAAAAAATAAAACTGCACAGCACAGCCATTGTAAGAAATGGTCTTGTCATCAGAAATCAAGTTCACGAGTAATTTGGGGGCAATGACAGAAGAGTAGCTCGTGTCCACCATGGAGAGCATGCAGAGGAAAAAGTATATCAGGGTGTGCAAGTGGGAGTTGACTGTGATTAACAAAATCATGCCAAGATTCCCCATCAGGGTGACAGCGTAAATGGAAAAGAACGCAGCAAAGAGCAGATGCTAAAGTCCTGGATGGTCACTGAACCCCATGAGAAGGAAGTCTGCAGTCACAGTGCCATTCTCCAGCCTCATCATGCATGGTGCTTCCACACGTCTGGAGTGGTGACCCTGAAAGAATACAAGTGGTGGCAATAACTGAATTCTAATCAAAGAAAAAAAACAAAAAGGTTCAGCTCCAGGACTAGAGAAGGGCTCTATGGCTGAAATACACCCTTACTCCAACGTTGTGTTTTTCAAAGTCATCCCTGTTTTTCCTCATTTGAACTCTGAATGACCTCTACTTGGTCTGCTGTCTTATTTCCAAACAGATTACACAAGCTATTCAGGTCTTCCTAGAGGTACAGTGTAAGGCATAGTTAATGTTGCCATTTAGTTTAAACCCTTAAGTGGTTGTTTGTGTCACACAAGTTCATATTTAAATATTTTCATGATTAACATATATCAGATATGAAACCCAAATAGAACACTACAAGAAAATGACCAGAGAAAACAAAGTATTAAGGAAATTAAAAAAAATCAGCTGAGTAACTTGTTCTACCAAATGAGAGAATACAGGTTTCTAAATGAATTCCATATAATGACATAATCTTGCCATAAGCTATAAATATGGTAGCCTAGTACACTATTTTAAGTTATTCTCTTAATGGCACCGTCCAATAGCTAACAGTACCATTATTTGTGGATTGATAACCATTGGTATCATTACCATAAGATAAAAATAAAGTTATACATAAATTAAGTCAGTCTTGATATTGCAAACTGTTCAAACTTTTTACAATTAATAACATGTAATGAGAATTGTGCTTACACTTAGATTTCTACGCAGGACCTAATAGTGCTGAACATCATTTTAAGAACAACATAGGGAGTTAGATCTTTCATAAATTGGAGGGAGACCAAAAGATGGAGAGAGGAGAAAGGGGAGAGGGTTAAAGGAGTTACGTTGACCTTTGTACATGTGCCAACTTCCCAGGAGGAATGTAGCCATTATGTGCAGTAACATGCATAGTAAAAATACAATAGCAGCACTGAAAACACTGGTTTGTTGTGTTGCTGTCATTTTTATTGGAAACACTAGAAGATTTTAAACCTGTGAGACTCTGAGCAGATTTACTCTAAAGACATCAGCAATCTATGTGGACCATAAGTAAGCATAAAGAAGGTGCCCACATAAAATTCCACCAAGCTCTACAATTCAAGAGTATAAGCACACTTACCAGGTCACCAGCTTTCACTCACCTTCTCACTGTACTTCTGCTACCCTAGTTTATTTTCTGGCCCTGTAAAAAGTACAATTGAAAATAATCCATTTCAACATTTATCATGCCGCATGTGGGGAAGGGTTTCTGTGTTCATAGAAGGAATTTGTGCCTCCTTTAGGCAGGCTCTGTTTTCTTTGGAGAAGAAAGATCTAGTATGATTGGCTTTGCAGATTTTGAGTCAGCTTTTGTTTGATCTCACATCATATCAAAGAGACCCAAACTCTGATATCTAAATCCCCAAGTGGGAAAATATGTGAGCAATTAAACAATTCCACCAAGGGATTCATTAAACATAAAGTGAAATGATGTAATATGTTTGCCTATATCATGAGGTTGTCTCAAAAACATATTTAGACTTCCCACATGGCAGATTATAGAGAAAACCAGGTTTTCATATTTGTGCTTTTGCTTGATTTAACCAACTCAAATCAATTTATGAAACAACTATCAGAATAGTCTATGCAAAGAGATGGAGGGTTAAACTTGAAATAGGCAAAAATATATCTATTAATGAAGTTACACTTGGAAGATTTCAGAAGTCAACCTGTTGAAGAAAAAACAGTTACAAATGAATTTAATAAAAATGATATATACTCTGGTATATTTGTCTATGTTAAACTTAAATTCTATCCACACAAGGTCAGATTAAACAAGAAAGTCTTCAAATATATTTACTCTGGATATTTTGTTCTAGGTACCATTCTAGGAATAAAACAGAGAAGCATATTGATTGAACTGGACATTAATAATTTTGTTAATTTTGTTAACATAAGAAATTGCATGCAGGTAGGAATGTCAATGGAATGACTGGGTTATTGAGAATTAGATTTAGAGAGAATGTGTTGCCTCATAAATATAAGTAAAACACACACACATATATATGGCTAGAAGTGTCTTAAATTCCAATTCAAGAGCTTCAAAAATTTTAAGTAATGAGCTTGTGTTTCTGTGTAGATATATTAGATATCTGTTTATTGTGTGTAGCAAAACATACTGTTTTCAAGAGTCTTAAGCATAGGTGGAATTTACTGATAAAGTTTTAAATTTTTTATTAGTACATGTTTATGACATGCAATGACATATTCACCCATTCTGGTGGGTTGACACACACACATGTCACATCTTCATCATTTTTGCTTTCCCTTCCTTGTTTTTCCTTCTCTCCCGCCTGCAAGCCTGGGTTATGCTCTCCATTTGCATAAAATCCTGTAATCATTTAATTAAAAACTCTGGAATAGATCAGTCAAGGAGTTCCAAAGTGTGTTGTAAGTTACATATCTTTCTCTAGCTCTCTGCTCTGCTTTCTCTTTTAATGACAACTCTGAAACATTCTCTCTTCTTGGAAGAGAAAGCTTTAATAGCTACTGTCAGTGTCCAGTAAATCTCAGCAAAAAGAAGTGCCTCTTTTCCCATGAATTCCAGAAAAACTGAAATGGAACATTAGGCTCCAGATGCATTTCATGTAAAGAACATCTCTTCCCAGATTCTGTTTCCCAAGAGGCTGCCCTAGGTTTATCAAGAGCTCCTCAGGACCAGCGGCTTCACATCTTGCTTCAGCTTGAGGTCAGGGCTCGGTCTCTGCCCTTCCCTTCCGGCCCCACTCTGCAGCACAGGGAGGAGCTCGGGGTCACTCTAGAGCAAGCGCCCATGGGAGCTGGTGATATGGGGCAGGACCTTGTCCACAGACCCCTGGGAAAGGGCCTCCCTCCAGAGTTCATAGCATTATACTCTATTATTAAATGCTATTTAAAATAAAATCAACCAAATTCCTAATTGAGGCAGTTTAAATTGTTAAGGAATAATTATTACCATAATTATATATTCAAAGAAAAGTAGAAGAATATTTACATTAGTATTCATTTATAATGATTGATATTGCTTTTCTCTACATCTGGTAAATTGAAACTTTTTTTTTGCTCTTTTTTAATGTTAAAGAAAAAAACACAGAAGAGTAAAACAAAAAGCAAAAGGGACAAGCAAATGACAACAACAAAGAACCCAAAACATTAACAATATAGGTTCAAAACAAGATGTCAGGAATTTAACAATGGTTATAATATTGCATATAGCTATCTTAAAAAAAGTTGCTTAGACTACCAGATATAGACATGCAAAATTTATCTAACCATATGCTTAATAACTGTTCTTTTCCAAGAACTAATAGAATTAGTAGTATACTCAGGTATCTTACATATATATATATGTAAATCTTTATCTTTTTTTCTTTTCCTTCCTTCTTTTCTCCTTTCCCCTATCCCAGTTATTTTTCTCCTTTGAGCAGTTTCTTGCTCTTTCACATTATTTATTGTAGATTTTGAATCTTATTTACTCTTTTGAATTCTTACACTAGGGAGACAATACAATATTTACACATGTGAGTTTGATTTATCCATTTACCTATAAAAGCCTTGATTTGTTCCTTCTTTTTAGCTGAGTATGACACCACTATATAAAAATACCTCATCATTTTTTATCCATTCTTCAGTTGATGGGCATTTGGGCTGTTTCAAGATTTGGCTATTACAAATTGTGCTGCTATAAACATGGGTGCACATATATCACTGTGGTATGATCATTTTAATTTTTCAGGGAAAATGCCCAGAAGTGGGATAGCTGAGTCAAATGAAACCTCTAATCCTAGCTTTCTGAAGAATGTCCACACTGATTTCCACAGTGGCTACACCAGTCTACACTCCCACCAACTGTGGAGAACAGTTCCAGAATCAACAACTGGGATCTTGTCTTATTAAAAAGATTTTGCATGTCAAAAGAAATCTCCAATAGAGTAAAAAGAAAACCCATGAATTGGGAAAAATTCTTAGCCAACTGTCCCTCAAACAAAGGACTTCTATCTAGAGCATATAAATACTTTTTTAAAAACAGGTCCCCAAAATTCAAAGACCCAGTCTAAAAATGGGCATCTGAGATGAATACACACTTCTCAGAGGAAGAAATACAAATGGTAAATACATGACAAAATGTTCAGCATCACTGGCCATTAGAGAAATGCAAATTAAAAGAATACTGAGATTCCATCTCACTCCAGAAAGAATGGCTGTTATCAAGAAATCAACCAATAACAAATGCTGAAGGGGCGATGGTGAAAAATGAAACATTATTTTAGAAACAAACTGCTGATACTAGTCATCCACAAATGGTTGGAAATTGGTCAGTATTATATTTCAATCATTTAGTGAGTTATAGATGTTGCTCACGATAAAATCACTTATTAACTGTTACAATTATGAAAAATATCCCACAACTCCAGGTTCCTGAGTATACTCATTTCCTATTTTAGGTCATTGTCATGAAAAATATGTTGACAGGTTTCAGATGAATGAACGTGTAAGAACAAATAAGGCAAACAATTCAGTCTAGAAACAGTCTTTTGTTGTTATCTACAAGGTTCATTTGTATCTGGTATGCAATGAGATAATTGGCTGAATATCGGTATACTTTCCTTTCCACTCTCTTCCTGTCAGTATTCTGGGCTATCTTATGAGCATGATCAACACAATGAAAATATCAGTCACCACCCAAAGATTCCTTATGCCAAATTCTAATTTTCCCTTTGGATGTGACCTAAAGTAACAATTTATGTGCTTTTTGACACAGTGGGAAAGGTGGAATTTTACAGAAGTTAGCATACATGCGAGTATGCATATGTATTCTGCGTATCATGTGTGATTCCTTCTACTCACCATAACTTGGTTGAGATTCATAAATGCTACCATGTGTTTCTGAGATTTATTTCTTTTAATTATAAGTATAATTCTGATGTATGAGTAATTACAATTTGTGCAACCATTCACTTGTTCATAAATTTTAGTTGTTCCCAGTGTTTTGGCTGTTACTAATAAAAGTCCTATGAATATTCATTTACAAAGCTATTTATTTAATTTCTCTTATGTAAATAACCAGGAAGAAAGTTACTACATTATATGGGACAAGGTAGAATTAGATTCTAATTATTTATAAATACAAATCAAACATAGAAAACAATACTTGCTGTTATATTCTTTGTCCCAGAAGGTTAGCAGTTTGGGAAGGAATTTTCTCAGAGCCCCACCAGCATCTTTGTTTCGAAGGCTGTGCGTCATGGAAGTGAACACTGGGGTCAACAGAGTGTGGAAGCCAGAAGGCAGGTTTCTGCGCCTTCGTACTGACAGAGTTTGGAATGGACACAGGTGATCCGGGCTGATCCACAGAGTAAAAACACCACTATGGGGCGCGAGGAACAAGGGGGAGAGTCTTTGGCTTTTCCTGTGCTTGATGGCAATCTCAGGATGCTTGAGATTATTCTGCTGTAGGATGCGAGGTTCACCATAAAGGTCACAAAGAAGACAGCTGACATATATGCCACCATCTCATTCATGAACAAGGAGTTCCCATAGGCTAACTGGAGCACTGGGAGGATGTCACAGAAGTGGTTGATGAGCTTAGACCTACAGAATGGCAGAGTCTGTCCTACCTGGACTGGAAAACCAATGAACCAGGAGCCAGGGACCAGCTAGATGCAGATCTTATAGTTCGTGATCAGCAGCAAATGGCCACATAGTGCTCATGGGCCATCACAGCCAGAGGGAAACACTCCGCAGTTCCCAGCACAAGGAAGAAGCCCATTTGTGTAGCACAGGTGAAAAAGGAATAGTTTTACCGTGTCCAATGATGCACAGGCATGCTAGGAAGAGTAACAGACATAGCAGGTTTCTAGGAAAGAAAAATCACTTCATTATCCGTTCATTCATTGATGGGCATTTGGGCTGTTTCCAAGATTCAGCTATTACAGATCATGCTGTGATGCATATATCACTATGGTATGATATTTTTAATTCTTTCTGGAAGATACCAAGCAGGAGAATAGCTAGATCAAATAGAAACCCTATTTTTTAGGACTCTCCACACTGATGTACAAAGTGGTTGTACCATTCTGCACTCTCACCAACAGTGGAGAAGGGCTCCTTTTTTCCCTACAGTCCCACCGGCACTTGTTATTGCTTGATTTCTTGATGATGGCCATTATTACTGAGTGAGATGGAATCTCAGGGTTGTTTTAATCTGCATCTCTTGATAAATGGTTAAGGAAGATGTAGTTTTTTTAAACAGTTGAGTACTACTCAGCCATAATGAAGGACAAAAGAGACACTCTAGATAAATGGATGCACCACAAGACCATATTCTTAAGTGAAATAAATTGGACACATGTATAAATATCACGTTGTTTTTCTTGTGTGATAAACTGAAAGTGCAGATAAGGACTAAAACATATAATAGATATGAGAAATAGGAAGAAAATGTTCAAATGGGAAGGGGAATGAGAGAGGTGGGAGGGGAAAAGGGAGAAGGAAGAAAGAAAAACACATGAGAAAAAAAGGTTAAAACAGAAACAAAACTCTCGTAAATGAGGAGGGGAAGAAAGTCTGAAGGAAGGAAGAGGAATGGGAAAAAAGAAGCAAGATATATCATGTACAGTGATATATCTTCTCTGTGATGATTGTGATCATATCTAAAATGTACCAGTAAATTTAACTAATTAAAAAAAACTACTGATAAAAATACTTAGAAGTGTGAATCATAGCTCCATTCCCCAGTAGGGCAATCAAATAGATGACCAAGAATATTCCAAAGACCCCCCAGTGCAATGTGGAACTATCAGAAAATCCCAAGAGAACAAATCCCATCATTGTAGTGAGATTGGTTTTAGTGATTTTCAATCTTTTCTCTATGCAAATTTATATTTTTTGAAAACACTGTCTTCCTCTTTGCAAACTGGATTAGCTTCAATCTTCACAAGTTTTTAGTTTGTTACAGAACATTGGATTCTTGGGCTCTGGGAAAGCTGATATGAGACAAGTGCTTTCAGATTTATCTGAATAAAAATAAAAATAAATTTAATGAATCAAATGTTTTGAATATGAACTTGTGTTGAGTTTCCATTCTATTCACATCAATAAATTCATAGTTATGCACTTTTATTTAAGCTTGAGATGCC
Source organism: Dasyprocta punctata (assembly GCA_004363535.1). Taxonomy (NCBI): domain Eukaryota; kingdom Metazoa; phylum Chordata; class Mammalia; order Rodentia; family Dasyproctidae; genus Dasyprocta; species Dasyprocta punctata. The sequence goes on along the minus strand of RJWM01029023.1, from coordinate 11,217 downwards.
AGAAAAGGTCACAGGTATGAACTTTGTCCCCCAACAAAATTATAATTTCTTTTCCAGTCTCTTTTGTATTTTTTCCTCTCAAGAATTTTCACAACTTCCCTGTTAAGATTCTTTCTCTTTCAACTATTGCTTATCGTTTAAGCATTTATGACCCAAATGTTTTAAGGTTGTTGCTGTTGTTGTTTTTGAGGAACTATTTTACTTTTATTCCCATTTGAATTTCAATCTCTCACTACCTAGTATTCAAATAGGACATAGTTTCTCCAACCATTTGTCATTGGTGGAGTAAGGTTCTGCGTCCCTCTCCCATATTATTGGATTGTCTTGTGTTTTTCATTGCATGTGTAAATCACTGGATCCGGGCATTCTTTGGTGAGAATTTTCCTACATGGTCATAAAAATGTCTGATTGTTACAAATATACAAGTTTAAGACACAAAGTGACCTCAAAGCTGCTGTGAAAGTATTCACATTTCTTTTCTGCCTAAATTTTCCTACAGTATCTCCATGGAAGGTCACGTCACACACTATTTTTTTTTCCACATACAATCAAAGCTCAGGAATCCACTCAAACAAGAAACATTGTCGACTGTCTCTTACATGAAGAGAAATATTAACATTGTTCAGTGTTTTGAAATCTTACCTGTCTTAGTTTCTCTAATTCTTACAAATACAACTTTTCTGCAAATTTCATTTCTAGGTAACATCATCAACAGATTCTCAGGTCTCTTTCCTACATTTGGTGGACTCTTGATTGTTAGATAGCAGTAGATCTTACTGTTTCTGGGGTAACTGTGCTGAAGAAAAAGATGATTCTATTTTATGGAAATTAAGACTACTTTTTGAAATTATGCTATTGGCTCAGATACTACAGGAACCCCTAAATCGAAAAAATTAGGTCTTTAATTAAACTTAGAAAGAGAATTAAAAGGAAATGCTATTTAGGTTTTTTAATGATTTTTCTCTTTGCAACATTTCTACTTTCAACCTTTCAAAGCATGAACCTATAATTTCTATCCTCTGTTGATTGTTTTGTTTTCCATGAAGGTACTTTTCTATATCGTCACGTGACCTTTGTTGATTTGGCTTTCTTTTTGTTGTCCCCATGCCCACGTCCTCTTCTTTGCTACACCTGGAGAATTATTTTCCTGAGCACTTTGCTTCAGCCATGAGGTGATGTTTCCCATCCATTCTCTCAGGAGGTCATAGATAGTTCTAAAGATTTTTCTTTCACTAACTGGGACAAAGCACTCTTTACTTCCACTGCCAGGAGCGAGGGTACAGTAACACATTTAATTGACAAAGTGGAGACTATATTTTCTGATCCTATGTGTCCTTGTCTTCCTGTTTAGTTTCATGAGAAATGCTTATCAGCTAGCAGCTACCACTGGGATATTTGCAACTGAATTTTGGCCAGTGTGATTGAAAACTGCATATTTTTTATAGAAAAATAATTTCAAATATACACCTCCATAAGAAAATGATTATCTAGGTTCACAACTTGCATATCATGAGATTTTCAGTATCATGAATAAGCTTTAAGAGATCTCTTGGCAGAAAAGGGGAGATGTACCATATATTTTCTACACAAATAGTGACATTACGTGGGTCAGAGAGTTCCTAGAAAGTGATCCTACTAAAGGTGGAAGGCATTATTATTATTACCAATTGAATATGCTTATAAATGAAATGGGGGAACAAGATATAGTATGTTTAGTGCCTGGTACGGCCCAAGGTATTTTTCCATCTTAACAGCACTTGTGTTATGATCCTTGCTTTCAGTGATTTCCTTTGGCAATTGGCCATGCTTCTCATTCAATTTTGTTTGATATCTGGTTCATGTGCAATATATCATGAATAGACCACAAAAACAGCTGATCATTGACAAAGTGCCAATGCAATACAGCAGAACAAAATTGTCTTTTACCAAATAGTACTATAAGAACCAAGCATCCATATGGTCATGAAATAATGACTCTAGACATAAAAGGCCTAACTCTGTTAACAAGAAGTGACTCAAGTTGATTATATACCAAAATGTGAAACAAAACTACAAAATCCCTTCAAAACAACATAATAAACAATCCCAGCCTGAGCTATGTAGTGCTACCCTGCCTCAAAAACCTAGGGCCAAGAGTTTGGCTCAGTGGCTTAGCACCTGTCTGGCAAGTGCGAGGTTGTGAATTCGATCCTCTGATGCCACACACAAAAAAAATTCTATTCTGTGAGTAACATGTCAAGAATGTAAGAATACATACCATAGCTTGGCAAAAGCATGTGCAAAGATACATCCAAAGAAAGAGTGTTTTCCAAAAGAACCCTTAACATTCAACAATAAGAAAACTTACATATCAAGCTGAATCCTTAAGAGAACACCTCAATTATAGATAAGTTTAAGGAGAATAAATGTTTTGATATTTGTCCAATTCACATATATAGTGTCTCTCCACTTATTTAGGTTGTATCTGAGTACTTTTGATCAGTTTTTATAGTTTTTAAGATACAGATAATGAATATAATTTGGTAGATTTATATAGTAATGTTACTTTAAGGTTTTTTGTGATGTTGTAACTTGTGCCTTTACAATTTTACTTTTGAATTGCTCTTTGCTCATGCATATAGGCCAGCACTAGATTTCTGTTTATGGTTTTGTGACCTTGTACCATGACCTTGCTAAATCTGCTTATCTGTTCTATGGATTTTTATGGAGATTCTTTGTAAATAATGTATAATCTACATTAAAAGAAGAACACATCAAGAGAAAAGACAGAAAGACATCAAATAAGCTTATAAATGTTGCTCAGTATCATAGTGTGTCAGTGAAATACAAATTAAAACAAAGAAAATGGACGGCAGCTACAATAATGGCCAAAATCCTGAACCCAATAACATTAAATGCTGATGCAGATGTACAGCAACAAGAACTCTAATTCACCAATTGTTGGCATAAAGATGGGACAACTACTAAAGAAATCCCAATCTTTGTTGTTTTTCTTTACTTTTACTTAAGACTGGGAGTAAGTTGTATGAGACACTTATAATATATGTTGTAACAACAGCTAATGAAGGTGAAATACAAGTTTGGAATGCATGGCTTGGGTAAGATCTCACTTATCCAAGCATTTGAATGAAGAAGTCAAGATAAGCCAGGGCCAGGTGTGCCACCCTTTATGGGCAGAGCAGTGTAGGCAGAGGGAGGTGACGTGCCGCCGACAGCAGGAGACCAGAGGGGCTGCAGAAGCAAGGATGAAGGGTAATAAATGGTAAAGCAGTAACACGATAGATGATTTTACATTCTTCAATAAAAGCGTCTATGCCCTAAAGTGTATTTTATGCTTTCAAAATACTTCAACATTTAAACACTCGCTTTTTCAATTGCCATCGTCCATCTGTACTGTATAAAAACATATTAAAAGCAGGTCACCTACAAAGAGCATAGACTTATTTCACACAGTTTCAGGGATGAGAGAGTCAGTGATTCTTTATCCATTTGAATTTCCAAACTACAAGATTGGTAACATCACAGTTTGATTCTGTGACTCTTATATGTAATATAGATATTTCCTCACTTTAGTTGTCTGCTTTGTCTTCTGAAATTTTATGTGATTTAAATGACTCTAGTGTGGTTTGTAATAAACTTATTTTGGAACTGGAGTGCTCTAGTATTTGAGTGACCTCACCTTCTGGCTTGCATATTTTAATTATTAACTGAGAAAAGCCAATGGAAGCAAAAAGTAAATGAAAAAATCAAGAATCAGAATTGGAAGTAGAGAAGCAAAGCTGTAAGGTCAACTAACAGACTAAACCATAAGCTGTCAAGATAGAGCAGCACTGGAAAGGTAGACAACGAACTACAGAGAGCTAAGTGTTTAAATTAAAGAAATAACAGATGATTCCTTCCCAGTATTGTGATTACGACAGCTGTGATTTTGCTTTGAATATTAAGAAAAACCTCTAGTTCTTCCTGAGGCCTGCTGAATTTTTTCTCTTTGAGCTGTCCCATGTTGTGTTTCTCTCTATTGTACAGCTACAAAGAACCCCACCAAACAAGGAAGGAAGTGAAATTAAGGTGCACATACAGATAGAGAAAAAGCTGCTGGGTCTACTTCAACATGCCTCTCTGGTATCTTCTAAGGCCTTTGGTCCCCACTACTTTTCACTGTTGCAGAAAACAAATATCCAATCAAATGGAAGACATTTTGCACCAAGGAGTTAGACAACTGTTTATTACACTAGGGGGCTAGTGTGACCAAGTCCAAATCACTACCCAAGAGCCAGCTTTCAGTCCAGTTTAAATACAGTTTATAAGCAGGAAGCACAAGGCATTACAGGGGTGGTTACATGGATTAAATTAAGTAACACACTGTCAGGTAAACTGACTCTAAACACATTTGTTTAAAAGGAATTTTTTATGAAAACATAGAAACATCCTGGGGATGAGGGGAGAGAGCCCAAGCGGAGCAAACAGAGTTAGAAAGTACCTTTGAGTGGGTTAATTAGCCCAACCAAAGTGCGTGAAGACAGTTAGAAGCAATACTTTTTTTAATTAAGGGAAATATAAGCTGAAAATAGTCAAACTGTCCCAGTGCACTATCAGAAAAAAGGCAGCTGGACCCCAAGGCTGACTGAATTCAGCAGGGTGTTTATGAGACAGTCAGCAAGAGGATAGGCAGAAGCTAATATTTGATTTCAACTTGCCATAACATGTCTATAAATTTGTTATTCTGTAACTGTGCCTTTACTAATCATATAATTGTGCCCTTGCACCACTATGAAGCACACATGCTCCCCTTCTATGGAGGAGTTCTCCAGATGCAGTGAAATGAGGCAGGGAACTCTGCAAAATATCCTTGGTCCCTTTGTGCTGCAGGAGGACAGACAGAGGGGGCAGCCCTTGCCCTGATACTTCAGACACTCTGAAGTCCTACTTCTCACAGAGAGGCTCAGAATTCCCTACAGCATCTCGGGCCTCTGCTGCATCCTGAGCGACTGACCTCCTTCCACAATAAATCAGAAGATATTAGGGTTTTAAGCACAGCCCCACCTTCTATACTTCAGAGCTTCTTGCAAGAGGATTCATCCAGTGTGTTCTAAGCTGTGAGTTAAAAAGTTAATCGAAACAACCTATGATATCTTTGAAAATGGCTACAGAGAACAGAATTTCCAGGATAAAAATGATTAAGTTTTGAACTGCCTAATATGTGTATTATCCTGGTTTGATTATTACCCTGGTTTGATTATCGAAGTACTGTAAAATACCAGCAAAGGATGCACGAATATTATTTGTCTGTGAGGAAAATTTTCAGTTGTTCAAAGCTTCTATTAACTTTGTAGATAAGTTTTCTTCATTGTGAGTAAACATTTCAACCTTCTCCCCATCTGTGTATTAAAAGTTCTTTTTTCTAAGTTTGACACATGAACCAATAATATTTATAAATCACTAATGAAAGCATAGGCGATATGAAATGTCTTTAACATCAAGAACACTTGCTGTAATTTAAACCTCTCCTGAATTTCTTTATATGAACATATCTGTGTGTAAATTAACTATTGATGATAAACAAATAAAATATTAACAGTTCAAGCACTGCTACTGGTAACTGTTGGAGTCTGACAGCTAATTAAGTGATTTATTTTCTAGACAACATGTTGAGCTATGAAAATAGGAAGATGGGTAAATATTTTGTAGAAAAGAAAGTGTATGAATTATTCTGGAATATTAAAAGTAATAGCCAAAACAATTGTAAGCACCTGTTTGTAAAAAAAGTACAGGTATTTGGGAGTCAATTGTTTCAAAGTAAAAAGAAGATTCATTTCACATGAGGTAAAAAGTACTAAAATATTCATTCATAACTCAAACTTCTGAGGTAACAGGTGAGGAATCTACAGACTAAAGGTTAATAAATCGGATTTTATAGAATCATGGTTTTGCAGCCATAACGATCCATTTCAGAAGGAATTTCTTCAGTGCGACCGTAATGTCTTTGTTTCTCAAACAATATATTATAGGGTTAAACGTAGGAATCCCAATAGTATAGCAAAGAGAAAGGAATTTGTCTGTTCTTGCTGAGTCACTCGATTTTGATTTCAAATACGTAATGACGCTTGATCCAAAGAATAAAGCCACAACCATGTGGCATAAAGAACAGGCAGAAAAGACCTGGGCACGGCCAGTGACAGAAGGCAGCTTCAGGATGACTGAGATGATCTTCACATAAGATGCAAGCATCAATGTAAAAGGAATAGTGATGACTGTAAGTACAATCACATAAATCAATATCTCGACCATAAAAGTGTCCCCACAGAGGAGGGGAAGGACCAGAGGTGTCACAGAAAAAGTGCTTCAATTGCTGAGGTCCACAGAAAAGGAGGGAGAAGACTGAACAGGTGAACCCAGTGTGAACTGCAATTCCGCTCATCCAGCGAACAGCTACCAGCTGAAAGCACAGTCTATTATTCATGACGAGAGGGTACAGTAATGGGTTGGAATGGCGACAAACCTGTCGTAAGCCATTAGCATCAGAATTAAGCACTCAGTAACCCCCAAGGCAGGAAAGACATTCATGTGAGTAGCACAACCCAGAAGGGAAATAAGTCTATCTTTTCTACAGAGATCTATTAATAACCTAGGAAACGTGACCAACACAAACACATTTCCGAGAGAGAGAGAGAGAGAGAGAGAGAGAGAGAGAGAGAGAGAGAGAGAGAGAGAAAGAGAGAAATTCCAAAGGAGAAAATACATGGGCTAGAAGAGTCTACCTTGGTCAGGATGATAATGAGGCTGTTTCCTACTGGAATAACTGTGTGCATTGTCAAAAACAGCCCCAAAAGAAATCCTTGCCAGCTGGAAACGTCATAAAAGCCAAGTAAGATGAATTCTTTCAATGCAGCTTGAGTTTTCTCTAGAGAATGTTGTCCTGTTGATTTCATCTGTGAGCAAAGGGAAACAAAATGAAGTCAGGGATTTGCAGTCCTTCCATCTACTCAACTCAGTTGCACAACGGGACATAAGAATGACATCAGATCCACTGACACAGGGCAGATATCCGGTTCTGTTGGTTTTCCTGCCTTTTATTTTTATGTATATTAGAGATATTTTTTATTACATTTAAAATTTTTATGATGCAATAAGTGAAAATAATTTTAAAGTCCATTTTTCCTGCTCATAAAAAAGTCTACAGTTCTATCATAACAAAACACACCAAAAATCATGCATAAAATAAAAGCAAAATATATCAGGCAGATTATTATTAGGGTTTGAACTGCTCCTGTCACATTCTTTAATGAGAAATATTCTCTTTCAAGGTCAGTATCATCACTATTGTTTTAATTTCTATTTCTTCCTTCCTTAAACTTTCTTAATTACAATTTCTTAATGTGATTATTTTCTTGTACTTGCTTTGGGAGCTGCATTGTAGATAAAGTATAAGGTAGTCTGTCAGGAAGACCCTGTCATGCCCTGACCTGTTCACACCAGCATAGGCTCTAGTAACGAGGGCTACTAAGTCACTGCATGGAAAGAGACAGAAGCACTCCTGAAGAGAAAAATTACCTCATCTCCACTGTAGAAGTATATTTTCTAAGTCATAAAATGCATATTGGAAATGTATCATAGCAAAACCTGAAAGTTCGGAATATAAAACATCCTGAAACATGTTACCTGGAAGTTCAGAGTGTGAAATAAATAAACTGCTTTAAAAACATATCCTAAACCCTACCATGGCCCCACTAATCATAATAACTCTACTTTTCTCTAAATATCAAGCCTTATGGCTAGCACTGGGAAATTTTAGGTTCTACAGAGGAGGTAATTAGATAGAAAAGTGGGTAAGAAGATGTAGAAGAAAATTTGATTGAAAAGATCACACTAGATTCCATCCAAAATGTAAAATCTATATACCTTATATACTCTTGTTATAACACTAAGTATGTTTCTTAATATGGAGATTATTTAAAAAATGATATTCATAAAATATATGGTACGTTACATATATATATATATATATATATATATATATATGTTCTAAGCACTTGTTTCTGAATAGCCATTAGAAAACACAGTGCTAAAATCAATGGTGATTTTGAAGATGACAATACACAGTATTGCAACCATTGTCAAGTTTCTATCATCCTGTTTTGTAAACCTGCAACGTTACTGTTGTGCATTTACTCTAGTCATTTGTTTGTCTCTTTTGCTTGTTGTCTTTATTATATATGTCTTTTTTCTTCGCTTAAATAAAAAAAAATTTAAAAAATCAATGGCAATTGAGTCCAATACTCAAGGTTTAGACATTTTTATTTTTAGACCAAAGCCTCTTCAAGATTTAGGCATTTTTTAAGACCAAAAGTGTTCTCTCCTCCACTGTGCTTGAACACTGCATTCACTTTCTCTTTGTATCCCTCTTTATTTCATTATCACTAAGCTCTGACCTTTTTGATAGATTACCACATTCTCCAGAATCTATGTTCTTGTGAATTTTGTACTCTCACCCCTGTTTCTTACACCCCAAATGTGCTTTATTTAAGCATGGTCTCTAAAGTATTTTTTTGCTTTTCTCTTTATTAATGTCTTTCTTTTTTTTTTTTTTTTTGCGGCACCGGGGATTGAACTCACAGCCTTGCGCCTGCCAGGGCAGGCGCTTAAGCCACTGAGCCAAACTCCCGGCCCTGATTTTTTGAGGCAGGGTCGCACTATGTAGCTCAGGCCGGCCTTGCGCTCGCGTTGTAGCCCAAGCTGGCCTCGAACTCACAACGCTCCGCCTACCTCAGCCTCCCGAGTGCTGGGATTAAAGGCGTGCGCCACCACGCCCGGCTAATGTCTTTCTTCTTATAGTCTTGCTGTTTTCATATTGTGTGTGGTAAGTATTTTCCTATTTTATATCTTCTCAAAAGTTTCAAACTTTTACCTCATCCTCCCCATTTTTTTACATTAAGTCATACCTGTAAAACCAACAAGAAAGAAATTTTATTTTTAATGATCCACATATGTTGGGATGAATATATAAGACAGAAAATCAGTATAAGCTTGTACTTCCTTACAGACCATGTAGTGTGCTAGATACTAAGATACCAAGCAATGTTAGTATAAACTGCATGGACCTAGTTCCTACTCTTGCAGAGCTTAAAGGCTTGCAGTAAAGTCAAATAGGCTTCTGTTACTACTTGAGATATCTCAAAGTCCATGGCGAGAAATCACAGTGTTTTTGGGGTGAAAACTGTTTTAGTGACATATAACACGAGACTTTTGAGACCTTAGAATAACACAGAATCATTTTGTTACTTGCACTCTTTGAGGAACAAGAATAGTTTTCTTCCAGGAAGAAAAAAAAAGAATTAATTTTCTCAGTTTTGGATTTCAATAACTAGGCAAGGCCAATGCGGGTTCACAGTTTATGAATATTTCCTGATGAGTGTGGCCAAATGAAGATTCCCCACCTATCCCTGCAGTTGCTCTCAGCTTCATTTGGTTCATTGGCTGCTGGTTGCTTGGACAACATTAGATCCAGTGACTTGAAATGGGAGTTGGATTCTACTGGGGCAATGGCACTGTGTCCTTGTTGGAATTATGCGAGCTTGAGGTTCCTGTTTGATAATATTGGGAAGTGGTAAGCATGTTATTGTGTAACTTGAGAAACTGCACAATGAGCAGCATGATGTACGGGAACCATCTAAAGTAAACTAAGCAGTTGTACTTCTAGCACACATTGTTTTATGATCAGTATTATATTTATCAAAGCCACCACTGTCATTTTAGTTTATGATGTTTTTCTATTCTTTTAAATTCTGCTCATCTTTTACTCCTGGAATTGCCTTTTCTCAGTCTATGAGAGGAGAGATTCTATAGGGCTGTGTTTGGGCAAGAATACTGAGTCAAAATTTATATTATTCTATGCTGGTAGCCAAAAAAATATCAGCAATAACTATAGAAAAACACTTCATTTTGCTGAGTTCCTTTTTTGCCTTATTTTAACTAGTTGTGTTTCATTTCATACAATGGTATGTTTTGTTATAGAAACAGAATTAAATTTAATTATCTAAAATCACACCAAATTTAAGAAAGCATTCTTAGAAATCACCTTCCTTTGCTTCATGAATGTGCTCCTATCTCCCCATCAGGAAGTGCGACTTCAGTAGCTCTAACTGAGCAGCTTCCCTTGAACCAACATCAATACCACAAGGTTTCTCCTCCATCAAGGAAATAGCATCCCTGGCCAATGTTTTCCTCCACCTTAACAGGGATTAGCACGACTATGGAGGAGAACAGAGAACTGAATTTTGAATGAGCTGAACCATTTTCTTTTGTTGACCATTTTGAACACTTATTGTGTGCTGAGCGCCACATTAGTGGCTTTCCTGGAACAAACATTGAGTATTCTGAATGCAGCAGGTTCTGTCACTGTGCACATATTTTGCATAAAGAACTGGAGGCACTCAGAGTTTAAGCAATATCATCAATGCAATGAAACCAGAGGCTGAAGTTGTTGAATTTGTACTAAACAGCTTAACGCCAGATTAGATATTCTTGATGGAAACTCAATACACCTGTTTGAAAGTTCAGAAGCACAAAATATAAATAAGACAATAACAGGAAACAGGGAGACAGATCTTTTGCGAAAAGAAAAGAGACCAAAAGATGGAAGGAAGGAGGAGGGAAGGAAGGAAAGGAAGAGGAAAAAAGGAATTAAGGTGTGTTATGCTATGGAGCCAAACACCCGGCCCTAAACATGTTCGCTGCCTTTGGCCTTGTGTGCCAACTCCTCATGAAGAATGTAATCATTATGCAGTTGAAGCATATGCTAATAAAAACAGTTAACATTGAAACAAAAGAGAGTTAAAAGGAAAATGCCATTTTGGATTTAATATCCTTATTAATACCAAAAAAACTTCAACAATTTTTCTTTTCTTCTCTTTTCTGTTTTTTCTCTCCTATTCCACTCCCTTCAATCCTGTTTCCCCCTCATTTACAAAAGCTTTGTTTCCATTTTTTCCTTCTTTTCTCATCATTTTTTTTTCTTTTCCCTCCAAGTTATATCATGTACAGGTACAAATTCCCTATAATAAGTGTGATCATCATATATACCTAAAATATACCAATAAACTTTAATAATAAAAAATCTTTAAAAATAAGAAATCATTCACAACTGGTAAATAATTCCATGTCCTTTATCAATCTCAATTATCATTATAAAAACAATACACTAATTCACATATAGGCATA
>RJWM01029022.1:0-24944 GCA_004363535.1 Dasyprocta punctata | reverse complement strand
ATCGAAGAAGATTTCAGAAAATGGAAAGATATTCCATGTTCATGGATAGGAAGAACAAACATCGTGAAAATGGCCATTCTCCCAAAACTATTATACAGATTTAATGAAATCCCAATCAAAATACCACTTGCCTGCCTCACAGAGCTAGAGAAAGCATTCATGAAATTCATCTGAAACCAGAAAAGACCTAGAATAGCAAAGGCAATTCTGGGCAACAAAGGGAAGGCAGGAGGCATCACAATCCCCAACTTGAAACTATACTGCAAAGCTACTGTGATAAAATCAGCATGGTACTGGAAACAAAACAGACCTGAAGATCAGTGGAATAGATTAGAAGATACAGCCACAACTACAAACATACTTAGCTACCTCATCTTTGACAAAGAGGCCAAACATGTACATTGGAAGAAAGACAGCCTCTTTAACAAATGGTGCTGGAAAAACTGGCTTTCTATATGCCATAAACTTAAACTAGATCCATGCCTATCACCATGCACTAAAATAAAGTGAAAATGGATCAAAGATCTGAATATAAAAGCAGAGACACTAAACTTACTAGAAGACAGAGTAGGTAAAAATCTCAATGACATAGGAGTAGGCAGAGAGTTCATGAACAAAAATCAGATAGCACGGGAAACACTTCCCAGAATCAACACATGGAATCTTATCCTACTAAAAAGTTTTTGCATGTCAAAGGAAATCTCCAACAGAGTGAAAAGGAATCCCACAAACTGGGAAAATATCTTAGTCAATTGTCCATCAGACAAAGGACTTCTATCTAAAACATATAAAGAATTAAAGGAAATCAGGCCCCTAAAATTCAAGGACCCAATCCAAAAATGGGCATATGAGATGAATACACACTTCTCAGAGAAAGAAATACAAATGGCAAATCAATATATGAAAAAATGTTCACCATCAATGGTCATTCGGAAAATGCAAATTAAAACAACGCTGAGATTCCATCACACTCCAGAAAGAATGGACAAGATTAAAAAATCAACCAATAGCAAATGCTGGAGGGTCTGTGGGGAAAAAGGAACTCTTTTCCACTGTTGGTGGGAGTGTAGACTGATGCAGACACTATGGAACTCGGTGTGGAGATTCCTCAAGAAGTTAGGATTAGAGATACCATTCAACCCAGCTATCCCATTTCTGGGCATTTTCCCAGAAGAATTGAAAACATCATACCACAGTGATATCTGTGCATCTATGTTTATAGCAGCCCAATTTGTAATAGCCAGATCTTGGAAACAACCCAAGTGCCCATCAATCAAAGAATGGATAATAACGATGTGGTATTTTTATACAATGGAGTACTACTCATCTATTAAGAAAGATTGCCTTGAGACTTTTATAAGTAAATGGTCACGACTTGAGACCATACTCATAAGTGAGATAAATCAAACTCACGTGTGTAAATACTGTACTGTCTCCCTGGTGTAAAAAATGGAAAAGTATATATGATCCAAAATCTATAATAAATACTACTTAAGGGTAAAAAACAGCTCAAAGAGCAAAAGTAACTGGGAAGGAAAAAGGGGGAAAGAGAAAAGGGAAGAGGAAAAGATATAAACCTGTATATATGTATATGTAAGATAACTAAAATGAACACACTGTTGAATCTATTCGTTATTGAGAAAGAATGATTAATACTCATATGATTAGATTAATTTTACATGTCTATATCTGTTAATGTAAGTAACCATTTTAAAGATAATGATACACAATATTGCAAGCGATGTCAAATTTCTATCATCAGATTTTGTAAACCTGCAATGTTACTGTAGTGTATTTACTCTAGTCATTTGTTTGTCTCTTTTGCTTGTTGTTTTTGTTTTATATGTCTTTTTTTCTGATTTTTTCTTTGCTAAAATAAAAAAAAGAATTCATAATTTATAGTGAATAGACAGCATAATAATTATTAATATTTTTGTTGTACAATCTTCTTTATTTTATATGATTTAAATGGGAAATTTGATGGAGTATATTGCTTGAATTTTAGAGATAAAACTAAAGATTTCTGTTGATATGTATGTAGTATTTAAGTAAGGCAGGCTGACTCTTGAGTTTCAATGTTTTTTAATCTTAATTGAGATTCAATAAACATTACCTAAAATGTCTTCATTTAAAATGCCACATTTAATATATATTCTCATATTCACAGGTTCTGTTATATTCAACACACAATCAAAAGTTGGAGAATCACATTAAACTTCAGTATTCATTATCAGTGATCCCAGAACCATCTAGCAAAACAATTGATCTATTTATTTATAGATTTGCCTATTTGATCTATTTATTTATAGATTTGCCTGGATATTCCAAAATATAAATAGAATTTTAAGTGAACATTTTTTTACTTCTTTCACCAAACATAAGATTTTAAAAATTTATTCATATTGTGTTAGTGTTATGGATCAATGATTCCATTTTAAGTATTTAATAATATTCCATTTCTTATATGTTAATTTTTAATTTACTCATTCATCAATTGATGGATATTTGCCTTGTTTTCACTTTTTGGTAACTATAAACAATACTTTTGTGAAACATGCTTCAATTATATTTTTATATATAATTAAAGTATATATATATATATATATGAAATATATATATATTTCAAAAAGGGATATCCATACCCTAACCTCCAGGATATATGAAAATTTTTCTTTACATATGTAAATGTATTAAGAATGTCCAAATGAAATGATCTGAAATATCATGACACCTGTGCTTTTGATGACCTTGAAATGAAATGTTCATTGCATAATTCCTGGCTTTTTTGTATCTATTGATCTGTTGTTAAAAAATGTACATTTGATTATTCTAAACTAGTCTATAAATACTTTAAGTATCTTTTACTTTTTTTCTCCTCCACTGAGAGAAAGGCAAAAGCCTTCAAACAATGTGATGTAAACAACAGAGCCAATAAAAATCAGCATTTCAAGGAGACATATTGGGAAGGATGCAGTCATGGAAGATAGTTGGCACATAGGAGAAAAATAAAAGTTGTTTGAAGTATTTAAGAATTGGTTTCATTTAAGAATAAATGTATAGGCCCACAAATATAGCTCAGCAGTGTAAGTACCTGCCTGGCAAGCCAAGATCCTGAGTTTGATTTTTGGTACAAAAAAAAAAAAAGAATAAACATTTATTGAAGAGTAAATATATTTAAACGAATGCATACGAATATTGCATGTAACTACAGTCATACTTAAATTTATATCTTCATCTAAATTATTTCCTTAGTATACTACAATTTAAGTTGTCCTAGGACCAAAAAAGAAAAAAAAAAAAAACAACATACTCAAAGTCTATTTTATCAAACTGTTGTCAAATTCTGTAATCATTAGTTCAAGGATCAAACTCACAACCTAGTGCCTGCCAGACAGGTGCTTAAGCCGCTGAGCCAAACTCCCAGCTCTAGGTTGTTGAGGCAGGGTCACGCTATGTAGCTCAGGCCATCCTTGTGCTTGCGTTGTAGCCCAAGCTGGCCTCGAACTCACGATACTCCTCCTACCTCAGCTTCCCAAGTGCTGCAATTAAAGGCGTGCACCACTATGCCCGACTATAATCACTAGTTTTTGTATTTCAAATCTCCTGCTTTTATATTTTAAACTTCCCTTCAAATAAAAATCGTTCTAAATCACAACTTGTGATTTAGACCAATCTTCTTTCTATTGTTTTCTTCCTGGAATAATTTTATTACTGGACTCAATTCTAATCATGCCCCCCTGCAAATTATATTCTCCAAGAAACAGCCAAGTCCATTTATAAAATGTAAATCATATTATAACATGCTTTTCAAGCTTCAATCGCTCCTCATCAATCAAATAGCTCATTACTGTCTTGAAGGTTCATATGATGCAAGCTTTCAGCTTGTGGAAAAATTTATGTAGATTGTATCAGATAAACTTGATGTTTGAATAAATAATTAACATTCATAGAATTTTTAAAATTTTGCTCAGCCACTCTAGCGAATATTCATAGATGAACTTTTTACTGCAAGTTCAATACGCTTGATGCAATGTGATCCTAGTATGAGGACTTTATTTTACTTTCCTATGATCTGAGCCACATGCAGCATGTGTAGTCTGGGCATCAGTGAAGATCTGCAGATACTGGTGTGGTTTTGTTACAGGCAACCGAGTTAGTTAGAAATATTATAGGCAGTCAGACAAGGCTAGGTCCTCAAAGGAACCGGTGCAGAGGAACAGATGTCTTGTGACCTTGGAAGAGACACACACCTCTTGCTGTGGGCCAGATCTCAAGACAAAAGGCAAAACAAATGCAACCACACCCTAAGTATAAGCATTAGGGATTAGGGATGGATAATCTTGAGAAACCTGGAATTACTGTCCCAATCCTCTAATCCATAAGAATGCTCACTTACTACATGACTCACTTCCCCATTTGTCCTTGATTTTGTCAATTTTACCTAAACAATTAATCTTATTGGTTGACCACAGTTCTGTCCCACCTCAAGCCCATCTGCCTTGCGAGTTCCCAGTTTTCCCCATCATGGTTTTACTCTATAAATGTCACTAAAAAAGACAGTCTTTGGCAACCCACTCAGAACCCCTTCTGTCCCTCAGACAGAAGCTTTCTTTCTCTCAATAAATATATTCTGCTCTTACCCTCCATTGTTCCTAAAATTCATTCTTCGATTTTAGAGAACACAAACTTGCACCGGACATATAGTAGGTTGGGAGTTTCATTCCCCTATATCATTTGGAGGTCTGAGATCATTTTCCTATATCATTTGGAGGTCTCCCAACGAGATCGTTCCCCTATATCAGTTTCAGAGCTTCTATAGTGGATCTCTTTTTAAAGTTGAGCCTGGGGACATGCCTGCCTGCTAAATGCAAGGTCATGAGTTTAATTCCTGGTACCAAATAAAATAAAACAAAATAAAATAAAATAAAATAAAATAAAATAAAACAAAATAAAATAAAATAAATTGAAACACTTCAAATGAATGTTTCTCTTTTATGTAGTTGATATTCATGTAGAAAATGAAAATATGCATAAAAGAGATATCCATAGGAATTTCAATGAACTAATATTAATGACACTGGACTACTAATATTTCTATTCCATTTTGGCTTATGATGACTCATTGATGAATCCTTCATGAGTTTTGATGTGTGCTTTTGCTCTGAAAATCTACTTCTTAGAGGGATCTCTACTCTTGTGGAAATTTTTTTTTTATAATTTCTTACATATCCTGATATGGACTTAAAATACATTCCCATTACTTTAGCTTGGAAGAATCATTATTTTAACAATTTTTTCTTTAATGTTAAATTTCAGTGATTTCTCTTTCAGTCAGAATTTTGAGTCAGTCTTCTTAAGCTAATAGGATATAAGTCCTATTTCAGCACTTATCCCAAAGCCTATATGAGTTTTGAAATTATAAATTAGTAAAGACTATATTACATTAATCTTAAACTTGGTTCAAAATACAATTTTATTTTCCTGAAGATTCTGCCTAGGGCTACTCTACCACTGAGCTACAATCTCAACTCTTTTTATCCTTGTTTGTTTGTTTGTTATCTTGCTTGCTCTGTTTTAGTTTGGTTTGGTTTTTTAAGACAGGGTCTCATTTTGTAGTGCAGGCTGGGCTTGAAGTCAAAGAGATCCTCCTGCCTCAGGCTCCCGCATGCTGAGATTATAAGCCTGTGCCACTGCCACCTCACACACCCAAAGCAATCTCTAGAAATAAATATTTTGATTTGTTTATAATAGTTGAAATAAAAATTGATTTAATCAAAGTATTTTAAAGATTTAGGAAAAAATAGTCATCATTAATCTCATGACAAAAATTGCTGACTAACTATATTAGTAATTACATGAATTCCAGTGCAAATTCCAGTGTTGAAATCTGCTTAAATCTGGAAAAGTAAAATAATTCAACTTTGCTTTTATTTGTAAATACATATGCCAATTAGATATAAAATTTCATACTTAACTCTTTCTTTC
Organism: Dasyprocta punctata; assembly: GCA_004363535.1. Lineage (NCBI taxonomy): Eukaryota > Metazoa > Chordata > Mammalia > Rodentia > Dasyproctidae > Dasyprocta > Dasyprocta punctata. The sequence goes on along the minus strand of RJWM01029022.1, from coordinate 18,959 downwards.
TAAGCTGAAAATCTAATAAACAGTTCCTTAGAAATATTACAAAGACAAGTAAAATAAGCATAATTTTTTTCACCTTTTATAAAAAACAGCAATTATAAGATTTGATAATTAAAAACCATTTTTGAATGTCTCAGTCATTTTTAAAATGATACAGTTTCAGTGCTTGATTAATCTTTCAGTCAAATTCCTCTTTATGGAAAAACTATTTTATCATTAAAATATACATTGTAAAATTTTTTATTTAAAATATTTTAATATCTGCTCCTTAACACTCTTTAGATGCCGGAATTTTCTATATACATGTATATATACATCTGTATTTATAGATACATACACATATATACATAAATAATAACAAAAGAGTTGAACATATATTATCACAGTTAAGAAAAGCATGAGTTTATAAACCAGAAAAAACTACACTAATATTTCTAAAGAGTTTATACTTTTTGTAGCCTGATACCACTGCTGTTTACTAAGTATTATGTGAAAAATTCTTTGAAAGAATTTCAAAGTAAGAAGTAGAGGAAAACTTAGGAGATGAAAGAGTATATAAGTTAGTTATCTGGTGTCTTGGTTAATTTTTGCTGGTTGCCGAGACAAAATACCTGATGCCCAAAATTAGGAAAGGAAAGGTTTATTCTTACAGTTTCTCTGGAGTTTCAGTCCATAAAGTTGGCTCCAAGGCGGCATGGGGTGACGGGGCTACCGTTCATGGCGGCTGCAAGCTGCAAGGCGCACTGGCGAGAGAGAGAGAGAGAGAGAGAGAGAGAGAGAGAGACAGAAGAGGAAGACCCGCCTTCCCTTACACTGTATGTCGGCTCCACCCCTGGGCGGGTATAGCAAACTGAACACAAGCAAGCGCCAGACTTAGCCCCATCAAAGGTATGTGAGGACTTGGGGGTACATAGCATATCACCCGATACATCTGGCACCATATATTCATTAACTAAATCATTTATTTTATTCTCTTCTCTCTTTCTCATCATTACTCATTTTTTTCTTTTATCTTCTTCTTGCAACATGGCATTTAAAGAGAGGAATAATATGCTAATATTTACCTTTAACTTTGAATTCGTTGATACACAACAGCAATCATAAAAGTTTATTCTATTTCCATGGTTCTTTAAATCCATTTATAATATTTATGTTTTGTTTTAAAAAAAAAAACTATGTTAACTATTAAGTATGCCTTCCCTCATGGCAACAATGATCATAACAATCATGAATTAGTAATAAATTATCCACAAAATGAAACAAAACCATGATTAAATGATCCGATTATTTTTACAGCAGAATCCAAGAAGATTCTAAGGTAGCAATCAGAGGCTTTCATCTTTAGTGCTTTGGATTTCCAAATATTAAGTCATGTTACTAACCAAAATTATTTTGCACAAACAGCCACATTAACCCATATAAAGTGATATGGTATATAACCTGACCACTGGTAGGTTAACTATTTGGGAATGACATAAGCATCCCCATATTGCAATAGAGCAAAAAATTAAATGCTGCAAATACAGAAAAATGAATGAAAGAGAAATAGAATATTTTGCAATTTTTCTCTTTTGAGACTAAAGAAACTACTGAACTACTCAAATATTTTATTAAGAAAAATGGTATTGTTTTGAATGCAGTTAGTGACAAAAGACTGAGTAGTTGGATGTGATCATGAGGAAAGAAGAAATATTGAACACTGATGGGTTTTTATTTATAGTTTCTGGGTGAATCCATTACAACATAAGTATTAAAGCTAAGACACTGCAAACAAAGAATGATTCAGCTCCTTCAGGATATAGATTCTCCTTCCAATATTATAAACTAATGTTACCGTATATTTTAGCTTTGAGCAGATGCCACTATATATTATACAAAATTATACAATTTTTCCCTACATAGTCATGAAAAATATGCTACTTCTTTTGGTTCCAGCCATCAGCCTAGTGTATTTTTCATAGAAAAACATAAGGCAGTATTTTGCATATTTCTGTCAATTATTTGGGTTAGGCAAGGAAACATACTACATAGCATGTCCCCTTTGTATTGATTAATATCTCTTCACAACCATGTATCATTGTTTTTCTGATTATAAATAGATGATTTCTAGACAGTTTTTGGTAAATGTCATCCTCTTTTCAGTTAAAGGAATAGCAGTTTGAAAATAAAACAAACAGATGTACAACCTGACACGTTTGATTAAAGTGCACAGTGATTCTTGAAATTTTGCATATAATATTCTTACAACTGCACGGTTTCTGTCCAATTACCCGATATTAAATTGATAATTTGATGACTATGTTCCTGTATTTAACATGGCACAAAAAAACTGTATATTTCCACAACATCTATTTTTATTGCTTACCTTGGTTGCTCTGTGGAAAAAATGCAAATGTAAAGTCAAAGGAACAAGTGCATACCAAAGCATGAGATCAAATGTGAGTACCTTTGTTATTCATACCTGAGACCACAATCAACTTGCCTGTAATTATCTCATGAATGATGAAAGTATATTTCCATAATTGCCTTCTTCCCAAGAGTGCTAGTTTATTCACTGACTCATTAAATATGAGTGTTTGTTGTATTTTGTATTCCAAAAGGGCAACCTGGCAACAGACCACTGATAACAAAGGGCAAGAAGCTAGTCTTGACTACTATGTAAAAATGACAGCAAAGAAATTTATAGAATTCAAGTAAAACTGATATTGTTTAAATAAAGAGGATGTATGAAAATTCAGGATGTTTTTGACCTCAAGTAAATGCAAACAAAATGTCATAATATGATCTGAATATTTTATCATTTATAAAACATAGCAACGTTATTATTTTGAAAAATTGCAATTAAAATCCACAAATCCTAAAACATATGATCTAGAAAGTGGTTATTTTCTACATAAATTGAACAGTTAGTTGTCAGTACAGTCATATCAACACAAAGACTTCTATTAAATGATAAAAAATATCACTTATTAAGTAATTTTCTTCCTGGAGCTGCCATAATTCTTACATATATTGTTACACTAATCATCTGAACAAACCTAGAACTTACATTATTTTCATGTTGTTGATAAAGAAACTAGGCAACATAGACATTAACAAACATCCCAAACCCAGTAAACCTGACAGTTAAGCTCAAGGAATTTGACTATAGAGACATTAATCTCAATTGCCTTTATATACATCTCACCAATATTATTAACATTTTACTTACGGTGTTTCTAACTTCCAAGTTCTCCAGTATGAAAATTTGAAAATAAATCTATACAAATTTAGTAGTAGACATTTTAACATGACATGTTTAGATAATACGCATTGTGTAATGTCATACTAAATGTAACTTTTTTTTTTTTGTCTTTTTGAGACAGGGTTTCACTATGCAGTTTAGTTTTGTAGTCCAGGCCAGCCTTGAATTCACAGTAATCCTTCTGCCTCAGCCTACTCAGTGACGAAATTACAGGTGTGCACCACCAGTCTTGGCCTGACTATAACTTTCGATCCAAGCAGAATGTGGTTTAGGAGGATCAGTCAGGTTCTTTGAAAGAAATGGTTGCTCCTCAACTAAATTTGAGTAAGAGAAATAGTTTACAAAATCATAGGTAGATATTGGTTCAAGTACATGGATAATATGATACTAAAAACACAATGAATGAAACACAATTAGTGATGTTTGTAAGATTTTAAAGAAAAAATATTTATCAATATTTTTTCCTAAACCACGTTCCTCATCATTATGTGCATTGGAAAATTCTTGTTTCTGTTCTTATGTCTTGCACATAAAATTTTACTGGATCTGAATTACAGGAACTTTGGCATGAGCTTTTAGATAGGATGTATCTACCAACTTGTGAGATTCCTAAATTTGTGCTATCAGTTCGATACCTACATATTTGTATAAGAACTTGACATGCATTCCTGTAATCCTTTTTAAAATGGAAATGGGTGCAATGCATAAATTAAATAAAAATATTTGAGGTTAGAAATGGATGAAAATGGTACTGAATTTATTAATGTGTTTTTTCAGTGACTTTGAGATTACTTCTTAAAGAAAAGGTTCAGAAATTTTCTGAACTATGTGTTCCTTTTAATAAGAAAATATGAGCTTCTTTATTATCTGAAACTGTGACAAATTTTAAAGCCCATCAACACATGGTAATAATATGAACTAGAAATTGAGAGGTTATACTTAGTGATTTGTATAATCTGTCAACATTTTTGTGAAGGTAACTATAGTTTAAGATGAATGAATTGAGACAGTTATTTTTGCACTAAAGTCTTAACTCTGACCCTTGTGGTAGACTAAGTAAAAGACCATAAATTATAAAAGTCTCTCTGAAATTTATACCAACCTTCCTAACGTCCACTATTTAAGTATCTGTACAAAAATTTACTATTGTATAACTGTATTACATAAATCCACCACCAAGGGAGGTAATATATATAGAATACTTCAGAATAAGGAGTAGTAAGTGTGCTTCATTGTTGATATTGAAAACAATGGAATTGAATTTATTAGGTATGTATGATGCGTGATACCTGACAATTATTGTCATTCAAGACTTCAGGGTGGGTTAGTAATTTCAGTTTTCCCTTAGATATTAAATTCTTTTATGATTAGAACACTACAAATAACTTCTAATATTATTTTCTAAGAAATGTATTTATTTTCCTTTGTACAAAAATGCAGAAATATTTAATACAAAGAGCTATATTCTCTGTTTGATCAAGAGAATTACAAAGGCACATTCAATGTTTCATTAGTTTTTCTAAATGGCCCTGCCAATTTTTGAAGTGTAATAAATGACTGTGATTAGGAAATATCTAGTTTGTTGTCTTTTAAAAGTTTTTACATAGATTATAATTTTGCAAAGCAATTAAATACTATAATGAAAATTAGAGAATGAGTAAAATCATGTTTGGCAATCTAAAAAGTAATGGATAATTAGATAAGCGAGAACATGAATACTTGAATTGTCTAAGGAAAATTGAACTTCAACAATTTAAATTTGCACAATTGATCTGAGTCTTTACATATAGATAAATCACAATATATGCATAAGTTCTAAATTTTTCAAAAATGTGTTAGAGAAAATATTTTAAGGAAAATACTGCTACTTAAACAATCAAACTTGTATCTCTTTAACCATTTTCTGAAGGGTATTCATGGGGGTAAATGAAACTATCAACTATTTTGAAAACAAATTGTGTGGAATTAGTAGAAATCTAAATTAAAAGGAATGATGTTGACAATTAAAATAATTTTAAACAAATACATATCCACATGTTTTATAATATTAATTTTAGATAAACACTTATTCATGTATAAATGGATAAGTATTTATTATGGATATGTTTGTGTTTTACTTGTTTTATATTTTTAAGGATTGTTATTTACGAGTCCATGAAAACAAAAGACCATTAACATAAATTGACCAAAGATGATGTATTCAACTGAAATTCCTTTGGCCCATGCTACTCAGTTTATAATACTTTAACCGGTTTACCAGAAATAGAATATCTTATTCTCCATACCATACATTGTGACTCAGAATCTGGATTTAATACCTTCAAGTTACAGTTTGTGGAGTACTGTTTTAGAATGTATCATTCTAAGCAAACCTGCCTGATATATCAAGTGCCTACAACTGTGCGCATTAGTTTTTTTTTTTTTTTTTTTCATTTTTACTGTAAAAGCCTCTTGAAATCAGTGATCATATTTATTTTCTCAACAGTCTGAATTGCTTTCAGTGAACAAATTACTTCTAAAATGAATAAATGTTTGAAAGTAGTGATATAAATTTTCCATTAGGTTAATGTATAAGAAGCACTTTAAGGAAAGGAAAAAGACTGAAGTTAAATTTGCAAACTGAAATCAAAGGAAAGGAATTGCTAAATTAAGTGGCAGGGAGAATGATCTTACATGTGTAAAGCCAGTTTCATTAGCTTATATGTACTAGCTCTTCTAACTCTGTAGATTGATGAAGCATTATAGCCAGGAAGCAAAAGAGTTTCAATTTTCTTTTTTTCTTGACTGTAGTTGATGAGTTGAAATACAGAATTATTGATGTACACTTTGATCTGGCAGAGAAAAATCTCCCTGAATTGAACTAAAAGGAGATGTAATTACAAAACTTATCGAAATCAAAGAGTAACAAAGAAATACTACAAACAAAGATTAATATGAATTTAATGGACTAATTACAAATAAGGCAAAATCTTCTTTAGCATAGATGAAACATGACATAATTTGAATAACCATAAAAATACTAAATAAATGTAATTCGTATTCTGACACCACCAGTAAAGAAATTATCGTCTTATTGCTTTCATTGGAGAATTCTACCAAACATTTAAAGAATTAACATCAACTCTACAAACTCTACAAATAATTTTCCAGGAAAAAATTGGAGAGAAGGCCATGTAGCATATTACAAGAAGCCAGAGTTATGTTAATAGTAAAAAGCACATAAAAGTGCTAACAACAATAAAAGGATAAGGGCCAGGGATATAGCTCAGTGGCACAGCAACTGCCTGGCAAGCACCATGAGGTAGTAAGTTTGATTCCTGGTACAAAAAATAAAATAAAATAAAATAAAATAAATAAAAGAAAGAGAAAAAATAGGCCAATATATTTCCAGTTATTATACACAGTATTAATGAAAAGAATTCAGATATTTAAAAATCAGAGAAATTTTAAAATTTACATATTATCAACAACATGTCACTATGCAATACAGTATAATCAAAGATTGAAAAAAATTGTATGAATATATTTATGTAGAGAAAAATGGGTCACAAAATTCAATAACTCTATGTAAAATCTCTCAGGAACTAGCAACAGAGGAAAACTTCCACAATTTAAACAAAATCTATAAAACATCTACAGTTGACATTATGCTGGTGAAAGACTAAATGATCTACTTGTCAAATCAAGAAAGAGGCAAGATTGTGTTCTTACTTCTTCTATCTAACATAATAATTGAAGTCCTAGCAATGAAGAAATGCATAAAACACAAAAAGAAATAAAAGATGAGGTGTAATAGAAGAAATAAAAAGGACAAAATGCTTTAAAATAATTATTTCTGCACAAGGAAATCATAAAATTATTTAAAACACAGCTAGTGAATGAGTTTAGTAGGTTAGCAGGACACAAAATCTACAATGATTTTATTCTACCTAAGAACATATGGAACTGAAGATTACATAACCGATTTATTTATTTATTTATTTATTTATTTATTTATTTATTTATTTATTTTCGTGGCACCAGGGATCAAATTCACAGCCTCACACCTGCCAGACAGGCACTTAAGCCACTGAGCCAAACTCTCAGCCCTACATAACTGATTTAAAAGTGAAATTCTTAACAAAAAGATGAAATATTTGACTTTTTGTGTGCAGGGGAAAGTTCATAGGAATAGAACTTATATTACAAATGACAAAGATCTTAAACAACTTTACTTCATGAAACTAGGAAAATCAAAGAAATCACAGGACAAACTCAACAGAAGAAAAGAAATAATAAATTTCAGAGAGCTAATGAAACATACATTAGAAAAAACATGGAAAAGATCAAGAAATCTGAACTGTTTTTTTTGGAAAGATAAATAAAGTTGACAAACTTCTATCTAGAGGCAGAGTAACAGAGCACGGATTCAACTAAGTAAAATTATAAATTAAGTAAAAGACCCTAAACAGATGTGTAAATGATCAAAAAGAAGCAATAATGAAAAATTATATGCCCACAGGTTGAATAACATAGAAGAAATGAGTAAATTTGTAGAAACATTTAACTGATCAAGACTGAATCATGATGAGATAGTAAATATGAACATAATAAAAACTAATAAAATGATTGAAAAAATAATTAAAATCCTCACATCAAATTGTTACTCAATATCTTCATAGCTAAAATCTTATGAATGTTTTAAAAATATTAATCCTCAAATTTTTTCAAAACATTGAAGAGGAGGAAGTAGTTTCTAAATATTTTTGTGAAGCAGTCAATGCCCTGATACAAAAGCCAGAAAATTTCTTGTGAGTACAAATCCTCATTTATCACCTTCACTGGATTAAAAAATAACTGTTAGATTAGTAATGCATGCTCTCAGGAGTCTGGGTGATTCAGATAGGTGTGACCTTGGGTTCTATTTTGTCCCTAGCCCATTCCTCTCTGGAAATATCCCTCTGCCCTTCTTCCAAGCCTCCAAGCACCTATCTCAGTCATGTGCTTCTGCCATATTTCTGCCTTGGAGTCAGTCAAACAAGGACTATATTTGCTGAACCACGAGTCAAATTGAAAATGAAAAGTTTCAATTTGAAACTTGTCTCCTTTAAGTTTTGTATATTTTATTCCACAATAACATAGCTGATTGATACAGAAAATCTGTACCTGAAGAGGCGCTGTTTCTATGTGTGTAGTTGAGCATGTTGTGCAGAAGCTTTTGGAAGTAACTTGAAGTAGGTCTTTGATAAAAATCACCAAAGTTGAATGAAGAAGCTCTAGAATTCTATAAATTGACCATGATGAGTGATTCTGGTCAGAGCACAGAGAAGCAGAATGCTGGTAAGAATGCAGACGTAAAGGCCAGGCTCAGACAGTTTCAATATGAAACAAGGATTTCACTAAAAGTTGGAAGAGAGGCCATTTGTGTCACATTCTTATAGAAAATAGGTCCATGTTTTACCATTGACCTGAGAATTTTAGGAGACTAAGATTAAAGGCAGGGAACTAATTGATCCCCAAGATTCAGGTTGTTGCATGGGTACTGCTGGATAGTTTCAGTCAGATTTATAAAGAAAATCAGTGACAAAAGCAGACAAGGAAGAATTGGCAGACTTAATTTTTGGCCCAAAAGCAACATGTATGCAGTTTTGGTGAAAGGAAAAGTGACTGCTAAAAAGATGAATCCATCTAAAAGAAATAAAGTATGTTGTGCAAGAGTAAGAAAACAGATGTCTTGAGGTATCTCAGGAATCACCAGCATCCCACTCACAGGGTCAAGAGTACAAAAGTATCAACCTTTCACTTGGAAGATTATATTCCCTCACCACTGCAGTGAACTGTTCACTACTGGGGCCCTGGATATTAAAGTTAAACTTATCTTGCTGAATCTGTATAACTTCAACAAATGATTGGCATTTTCTGACTGTCCTAGGCACAATCCCTGCATTGGCCCAAACACTTAAAACTTTAAATTGAAAGATAATCTTTCTTCTGGTCATTCAGACACTGTTCACCTTAAACAGTGTCAAAGTTGAGGTGCCCATTTGATTGGAACTGACAGGAACAGGAGGTCTCATGTGAACCTGGCATTGCACTGGTCCATGGTCTGTGTAACAGGTTCTGATTCTAGTAGACAATAGACATGAGTGTATCCTGTTGTTTGGGAACCTGGAGAAATTCTGGGTCTCTGCCTCACATATAGATGGCCTTGAGGCCTGTAGCATTAATGTAGTTACAACTTCTGTGTATTTAAAAATGTCACTGGCCTTCTAAGGAACATAAGATGTATGTGTCTCTAATACCAGCGCACATATTAGCAGGAAATATATTCTCTACAGACTATGGTTCCACACTCATATGAGGGAATTTGCCTGTGCATACTTGCTGTGAAAGTAATGATAAGAGGCCATGAAAGACATTGCTTTTTGACTTCATCAGTGCCTAAAGGTTCATGGCTGTGAAGCAGTACTGCTTGCCAGGTGAACAGGATGCAAATGAGGGAGGGTTGTGTGTGTGGGGTGTGTGTGTCTGTGTAGGTGCACCTAAAATTGTACAGTTCTCTGTCCACAACCCTCCTGTAGACAGTTACTAGATGTCCTGTACCAGTGGCATACATTTCGTGGAGTCCCTTGGAATGGATAGACCCAAAGGCAAACCCTAACCTTACTGAGGAGGCAGCCTGTTTATTAGTGGTTTATTACTATAATCTATGTTGTTTTGTAATTTATTGATAGACTAATGCTCCATGCTTCTCACCAAGGCAACCATACTGAAAACTCATTGGTAGATTATGAGGCAAAAACCCATGAGTGGGATGGAGTGTGTGGTCACGATACCCAAGATAGCTAAGTTGGAACTTTTAATTTATGCCTTGCATTTACTAATGAGTCAACATACATAGCCTGTAGATGTGCAGTAAAAATGTAAACAAATAATGTGTTTTTTTTAAATCTTTCTGGTTACTGGCTGGCTCTGTGTGATATTATAAGGCAGTGGAAGTTTTCAGCATTGTTCCCCACGTTGCTGGGATAATAAAGTGTGTTGGATATTCCCAAATATTTGAGTCTTTTCTTCAGGTTTCTCAAATCTCAAGTTAAATTTTCCAGTCTTGACTGGAGGCAGAATACCCAGGAAGCTGGAAATGATAGCACATGAAGTGTCTGCTGAGGAAAGCAGCGAACTGTGAGCAGAGGCCACACAATAGAGGATTCAGGGTCAGATACAGGACTTCACGTTTGCTCTACTCTTGTTGGTCTTGCTTTCATCTGATTCATCTCTTTCTATTCCTGCCTATTGGAGTGGGAATATTTACCCCACACTTTCATACCTATGGATTATACATGTTGGTTTTGGTTTTCAAAGAGATCCTCATCTGTTTGTCTTGAGTCTTAAAAGAGGTTTGAATTTAGATATTTGAAAAGTGCTGGAACCATTGAGATTTTGGAGATGGGCTTATTGTTCTTCTGGCTTTACACAAGATAATTGTATTATGTTAAGAAAAGTTGCTATTGTTTTTATTGATAGATGAAGTATGATTTCAAGAAATATATTTGGGTGTGAGTTTGCCAGGAAATACACTGTGACTATTAATCTGATATCTGAACTTCATAGGATCAAAACATGCCTAGTAGACTAGTAAAGGAGGTTCCTGAGTATGTTTGGGAGTGGCATGAAAGTATGACCTTCACTACTTTTTATCATCCCTAAGCCACGTTCTGCTTCCCAGTTGCCATGAACTATAAGTTATGCTCCACCAGGCAGTTCAGCCATGATATTTCTGCCTTGAATTCAGGTAGTTATGATAACTCGTCTGCTTTAAGCAGGGCGTGGTGGTGCACGCCTTTAATCCCAGCACTCGGGAGGCTGAGGTAGGTGAAGCATTGTGAATTCGAGGCCGGCTTGGGCTACAACACGAGCGGAAGGCCGGCCTGAGCTACATAGTGTGACCCTGCCGCAAAAAACCTGGGCCAGGAGTTTGGCTCAGCAGTTTAAGCGCCTGCCTGGCAGGCGCGAGGCTGTGAGTTCGATCCCTGGTGCCACAAAAAAAAAACCAAAAAAGTCGTCTTCTTCAAATTTTTGGTTGTGGATATTGTGTCCCCAAAATGGTAAATCTGGATAAGGGTATCTGTAGGAAAAGAAAGTTATAGTTCATTAATCTTGATGAAGATGGCACAAAAAATATCCAGATATTAGCAAACTGAATTCAAAAGCACATAAAAAGCATCACTTACCAGGATCAAGTAGGACTAATCACTGGAATGTAAAAATGGTTAAATATAAGCATTTGTATGTGATAAACATATATTTATAACATAAATGATAAAAAAATCATTTGATCATCTCACTTGAAACAGAAAAAGCATTTGACAAAGTCTTTCAAATAAAAAAGGCTTTCATATAAAAAAAACTAATTAACTAGAAAAACGAATTTATTACCCAAACACAATGAAATTCTACCCAAAGGAATTAGGCAGAAAAAATAAATAAAAGTCATGCAAATTAGAAAAATGTCTCTGTAAATGTTATGATCTTTCATATCAACAACCATAAGGATAGCGTCAACCTACTCTAAGAACAAAAACAAATTCAGTAAGGTTATATGACACATTATCAACAATACATTGTGCACGTCTATGGGCAGATAAATTATTTCCTCAATTATGGAAAATGACTTAAAGGTTTATCCAAAATATAAAAATATAGATATTAGATTATTCAGCAGGGTGTATATTCAAATTAAATATAATCATCAAGTTAATAGATACACATATTCATGTCCATTATATAAAAAAAGATTATTCAACTTTTCATTAGTTGTTTTGTTTTACTTTGTTTTGTTTTGTTTTGTTTTCAAACAGAGTCTCACTTTGTAGTGCAAGCTGGTTTTTGAACCCACTGAGTAGCCTGAGCTGTTCTTGAACTTGCAGCAATCCTCCTGCTTCAGCCTCCCAAGTACGGGGGTTACAGGCATGCACAACTACACCTGGCTATACAACTTTAAAGAATGTGGAAATCTTACATTTTGTTACACTATGGATAAACCTACAGAACATTATGCTAAATGGAGGAAGCTAGGCACAGAAAGACAGTTACTATATTAACCCATGATCACTAGAACCTAAAAAGGTTAAGCTCATAGAAGCAAAGAGTAAAATGGTATTTCTTATGGGTTGGGGAAAGAGGGAGGGAAAAACCACATATTTGTCAAAGTGTAGAAAATTTCAGTCCTATGCATAAATTAATTATTTGGCAAAAATATTAAACATAGTTATTATGCATTTTGTGCTTGAAATTTATAGAGTAGACAAATACTATCACCACAAAAACAATTAATATATGTGATAATAGATATATCAATTGATTTGATTGTGAGAGTCATTTTACAATATACACATAGAAAAAATATTTGCAAGAGACATGATTTTGTCATTTATAGGTCAAGGAAGTCATATGAAGTCATATGTATATTCTTTATGCATAAGACAGCAAAATGATAATGAAAGATCATTGTGGTGTTTCATAAAGCATCTATTGATCATAAAGTTCAATATAGAATAGATATTAAATATTCACAAATTGACACAACTTTAATTTAATTTCTATTAAACCCCAAACAATTATTATAGAGAAAATATGTAAGAATTTTTGACAAAGGAACTACATTTCTAAACACAATTTTGAAAAAAAATTATATAGTACTGAGTACATCTCAAATCATACTTTATTATATAGCTATAATAATCAAAATGTGCAGGATTAAATGAAGACAGACATGTAGATCAGTGGAATTAGGTAAAACTGACATAAACTTCCCCCAGAAGTAGTGCCAAATAAACTTTTAGGCTTGAAAGAATTCAATAGTAGTAGTGGATGATATCTTTTAAAGTAATATTTAATTATAAAACTATAAATCATCTAATAGCATAAGATAAAAATTTTAGAAACTAGGATTACACAAAAAATTTTTGGATAGGACACCACAAACATGATAAAAGCACAAATTATCCAATTAAATATTGAAAACAGACCTAAAATGTTTCATCTAAGATGTATGGATGTTAAATAATCATGTGAAAAGATGGTAAATATCATTACAATTTGGGAAATGCAAATTGAATCTACTAAATGGTATTACCACACACCTACACAGCTGCTACCCTCCAAATTATGGAACTATAAAATGCCTGCAAGAATGCAGAGAAAATTGATCCCCTGTACATTGCTAATAAGACTGTAAGATGACATAGTGGCTTTCTATAATAACATGATAGTTTTTAAATTGCACTCAAATAAAAAAATAATTTATTTAAAGTATTTTTTCTTTCTTTGATTTCATAAACAATCAACTTCCTATTTCTAAAAATTAGAGTTAGGTTTTATAATATAGATTACTTACCAAGTTACCCATAATTGTACTTTTAGATATTTGTCTCAGAAAAGTAACTCGTGTCCAGATAAAAATATGAAAAGTCTCTGATTTGCAAATAAATTCTGCACCAGGACAATGTTTGTAAGTGAGATTAATTCTTAAGTCTGACAAAGTGAGTCTTGTACAATTTTGACACAAATATATAATGTGAAGCATGAAAAGACCAAATATTCACATTGGCCTTGCTTTTCCTCTTGCTACTGGACATCCTGGTCTCTGAGTGTGCACTGCACTACTGTACACTGTTGTACTATAAATAAGCACACAACAGCACAATTGTGGCAAGGTTGCAGCAAACACATAAACCACTTCCAATATTTGTCTCTATCTATGAATGCTCATATTGTGATGTCTGTGCCACCTGTGAAAGTTCGTTAGGTTAGGTTCATTTATAAGCCCAACTACAACTTTGGCACTAATATAAAATGTAAAGCATAAAATACCCAAATACACACACACACACACACATACACACACACACACACAAAAAAAAAAACTGTGAGAAAGCTATTTTTACCACCTGACAAGAGAGCTAATGTGAGGTCTGTTCACTTCTGTGAAAATTCACAATTGGAATGATCATAAATCAGAGATTTACTAGAAGTCTAAAAGATATCTTGCCTTGGGAATCATGAGTATGGGCCTGTCGAATTACCAGGAAAAAGTAGTTTGGAATTACACGAATCAATAATTGAAAGGGAAACTGAACTCTGGGGAACATGGACTTATAATGAGAGAGCAGAGGTATTCCAACATAGAGTAGTGGAATATGCTACCAGCAAAGAAAGGAGAGTCAGTAAAGCACAGCTTCAAAGAGAAAGTAGCAATGATGAAGAGTCCTCTGCATGAGACAAGAATTAAGACTGATTGGGACCTATGTTTAGTAGGCCACAGGTTTATCCGCTTTAGAAAGAGTAAGATTAACAGGGTGGTTCTGAGGCCAGATGTTGGTAAATCAGAGTGAAGAGGGATGGAACAGAAACAAAATCAATTAGAAAGAAGGGCTAAGATACAATAGTAGCCAGAAAAGACAAGGGATATAAGTGTTGCTTTATGTTTGTTGATTGTTTTGTTAGTTGAATGTGTTTTCATTTTAGGGGGAGCGATATGGAACTTAGTACCAGGAAAAGAGAGAAGTTGAAGATACAAGAATAAAAATGAAAAATGAAAAATAGAAACAGAATCCCACAATAATACAAAGATAAGATGCAGGTATGCACTGACTTCAGCGCCAACTGCACTACTTTATGGACTTTGGCAATGTCATTTAGTTTCCCAAAGCATCAACTTCCCTAAATCTAAACCATGATGACAGAGTATCAGTGTGTAAGACCAGAAGGGACCCCTGGGGAACATTAACAGACCTGAGCCCTTTTTAGAGGGTAGAGAATGCAGGGTCTGTGTGGTTCTGTGCAACAAGCTGTTTTTCAGCAGCTCTGTGGTTTAGAGCTGGCAGTCTGTAGTTCTGCCGCCTGCCTCTGTGTAGGTGACATTGCAACTCCCAATACAGATTACCATGCCTACCCAAATTCCCCTGTTAGCCCACAAGATCACATTCCTAGCAACAAGTTCAATATCCAATCAATCAAGTGTTGACTCTTAAGCTAGTAAAGGCAAGACCCCTACCTATGCTCCACCTTATAACAGTAGGATGATCGAGTCAGAGGGAGAATGTAGGACAGTGAGAAGGGTAGCTAGGCAGCGAATATGGCGTGGCTAATGTGGGATGACTGATAGCTGCAAAGATGACCACCCAATCTTTGCAAATTGTCCTTTGTAAAACCTTTGCAGGTGTAGAATAGTTATTGTTAAAGACCAGCTTTTGTACACTGGAAACCTCGTAGAACTCCATAAACCTTAGCCCTCCCTAGCAACAAGCTCATCCCAGCAACAAAGACTAAAACCCTGATTGGTTTAAAACTCCTATGAAAGTGGACAGAGTGAGGACACCATTCAGAGATAGTCACTTTGCAACTTTCCCTGGCAAGCAACTTGTTGCTTGACAGTTTTGTCCCCTTCTCAATATTGCAAGTAAACCTCTGACTCACACTACTTTTGTTTTCGAAATTACTCATTCTGCCCTGGATGGGATCTTCACTTTGAGTTAATCTCATGCATTCCTCTCACTTGCATTCCTCTCCAGGCTGAGAGCAAGAACCTGAGGAAGGCAACGTCCTGCCATGGGAAATCCCTAGGTCTCCAGAACCCCACTGGGACACTACGAAGGTAAGAAGGTTTTCAGGAAACTTAGGTCGTATAGTGTACAATAAGTCTTGGACTTAGAAACTTTCAATTTTCAAACTTTCATAGATAAGAAAGAACCTCATATTACTAACATTCATAGATTGAATAAACTGCAGAGAGTAGCTCATGTGACTCCTAGTAAAAATAGTTTATTTACAATGCATGTCTGTGTGTTTGCTTTTTTACATTTTACAGTATATATTTGTGTCAAAGGTGTAGTTGGACTTTTGAATGAATGGAACTTATGAATTTCATCCCAGAACCAAACTCATTCATAAGTTGGGGACTTACTTTACACATTCATAATATTTTTGTTTATATTACCCCAAACATAGAAATAAACCTAACATCATCGCAGGTAAAAATTTTAAAGACAAAGCAAAGTAAACTTTGCTACATTATGCCAAAGACCCCTAGAAAATTACGTTGAATAGAAAGTCCCAGTTCACATATTAAATTAATTCATTTATATAACCTTGCTTAAATGACAAAATTAGGGAGATGGAAAATGAATCAGTGAATATTAAGAGTTAGGAATAATGAAGGGACTAAGTATATGCTATTATAAAGAGTTAACACAAGGGAGATGCTCATGATAGGCAACTATTACTGCACCATGATTGCAGTGGTCATTAGAGGAATCTACATGTTTGACAAAATGACATGTACCTACACAAACACACTGGAAGAGTGTTGGGTTTTGATGCTGTACTATGAATATGGAAGATTAGTCATTTGGAGAAACTTAATGAAGTATTGATGTATTCTGTACTACATTTGCAACTCCCTTCACACCTACTTATCATACACTTAAGAAATATTGATTATATGAGAAAAATGTATAGAAAAACAAATTTTGAACTATGGCAAACTTTAAACTCACATAGGGACCTATGTAGTTTACGTATTATTTCTATCTATCACACTTGCACTAATGAATTTCTATATAAATGTGGTATACAGATTATGTCAGCAATATCAGGAAGACTGGTAGAAATGCAAAACGTCAGACCCCAGTACCTACTGAATCAAAATGCACATTTTGATAAAATCCTTAAAGATTTCAATGAACACCTCTTTTGTATCTCAAATACATAACAAGGATGTAGTATAAATTTTTATTTATTTATTTATTGATGTATTTGATGCTGAGACTCAAACTCACAACCTCATGCTTGCCAGGCAGGTGCTGTGCAGCTGAGCTATATCCCAGGCCTAGGTGTAATATAATTTTAAAGTTTACTCAAACCTTAGAGAGTTTTGAAAACCCATAATCCAGCCATTTTAGTTTACTGTGTTTTAAGAGTTCAAGATAAATCTGGATGTGACTCTGAATAACTTGAGTGACTCTATATTAAGAGCTTGTAATTAAGGACAAAGCAATTTATGTTTCACCAAAACGCACTTTTCTCTCCATGAAGAAGGAAGCCTCTCTATTCTTTATCACTAATTTAGAAACTTCTGGAATTTTTTATGTGAGCTATAGAACCAGAGTCTCTCTTGATTAGAGAATCTGTTTAGCTGGAATTTGCTCACAAAACCTATCACAGTGTTGTTCCTAATCTACTCTTATGTCTTAAATAAAATGTCAAATGATTGTAACATTATAGTTGTAGTTTGTGTCTAATGGCTATGGTAGATTGAATTATAATTTTCTTGCTGCATCATATATATGTACTTTATAATAAATTATAATTATGTTCTATAGTTATACTGTTTATATTTTAATTCACTTGAAAATATATTTTCAATAAATTTCATGAGTGTTTTGCATAAAATAACTTCAAAATAGTGAAATTTTAATATTCTTGACAGGTGAGAAAGCAGGTATGAAGAAATTCCTCTCCTGTGGCTAAAAAAAACTCTGTTCAAAAATGAGAGCCTGAAGCAATGAGCTAACATTCTACTCCAACAACATTAATACTAATAAAAGACAGTTAAGCTAATCCTAATAATTTTTTTTGAAAATTTCAATATCCATAAAAAAATTAATATTAAAAAATGAACAGGTACACAAAAGGTAATGAATGAAACCTGGGATTAAGGGGAACTCAACAAAACTTCTTTGGTATATTTTAATTAGTTAATGTATAAGGCGAAAATATAATCAATATTATGAATCAATTTTCAGGAGAAAGGTGTTGTTCAAATTGTCTGCATTTTAACTTTGCTTTGTGGTATTGTATGACAAAATGGAGCAAAAAAGAGAATTAAAGAGGAAGATTATAGGTTTGAACTGAAATTTATTAAATAACATAATGTGTCTACGTAAAATAAACTTCTTCAAAACATATTTGCTTAGTAATTGTTAAATCTATAATGAATTTTAAAGTAGAAACATGTTATGATAATCTCAGACCCAGTTTTGCTTTTGTTACACTTAAGTTTTATGCCATTCAGAAAATTTTTAAAAGGGGACCAGATATGAGCAAAATATGCACATTAACCTCATCAATAATATGAAACTTGGGGGTATGGATGGGGAAGAGGAATGAAGTGTGCAAAAATGACCAAACTATGTTATAAAAGTGCAAATTTCCAAAAATCAAACTCATTTATCTGTATGCATAACCAATAAAATGGTGAAATAAACAGAAAAATTCTTTAAAGCCCCCCAAACAGAATGTCCTTTATTATGACATTTGAAAATAGGCTCCGTAAAGATAATCATTAGGAGCTGGGCGTGGTAGCACACACCTTTAATCCTAGCACTTGGGAGGCTGAGACAGGAGGATCATTGTGAGTTCCAGGCCAGTCTGGACTACAAAATGAGTTCAAGGCTGTGAGTTTGATCCCCAGTACCAAAAAAAAAAAAAAAAAAAAAAAAGACAATCATTAGGAATTATTTTAGAAATACAATAAGATTCTTCTGAAGACATTTGATTGTTTAATAGGGTATTTAAAAAGTAAATATTAGAGATCATTGAGTAAGAAGCTGTACTAGAAGGACTTCATTCTTTTGTCCCCTCCTTAACATTTTCTGTATTCTTCACACATGTATGCAGTGACTGGCAAGTGTCTGACTCTATGCTAAGATTAGGAATGCATAGTGAACAGAACACTTCT
>RJWM01029021.1:0-24948 GCA_004363535.1 Dasyprocta punctata | reverse complement strand
AAAGGGATGGGAGAGAATTGGGAAAAAAAAGGGGAAACCAAATATGTCATGTATAGATACAAATTCCCTATAATGAATGTGATATATATTCAATAAACTTAAGTTTTTAAAAATGCAGATACTCTTTAAATGCCCATCTTGTCAGAATCTCATCTTCCTGCCCACCTTCCTCATTTATTCTCTTCTCTGAAGCCGAATATTACAGCTCCTAGAAGACACCACAACAGAAACTGAAGGCACAAACTCTCCTTCAGTCCCTGAAGTGTCGCAAATAGAGAGAGGGAGAGAGAGACAAGAACAATGACAGGAACACATTCTGGTGAATAGTTAGTGCTAGCATATGGTATGCAGTTCAAAGAAACATTGCAACAGCCTCTAAGATACAGATATCTCCTGAACTTCTAAGGAAAATCTACCACCATTAAGCATATGAGAGGCCACAGATTGATTCCAGAGTGTAAAATGTCACTATAGCTAGTGCTTCTGGACAAGATGATACAGTGACCCTAGGAGTTGATCTTTGGGTATTCAGTCAGTAGACTCAAACTGGTAGAATGAGAGGCCAAGTCCATTTTTATTTTGTGAAATTACTGTCATATTGGTTGTAATATTTAATATTACTTTTATTCTATAATTCCAAATCTCCATGGAAATGATCAGTGAAATTTTTAAAGGGAGTGAGGCGAAATCTGAATGAACACTTGGGAAAGGAAAGATTTCATTTCTCTGCTAGAACTTTAAAGAAATTCTGCTATATAGTAAATTATGAAACCAGATTTTAAAAGCCATATAGTAGCCGGGCATGGTGGCGCACGCCTTTAATCCCAGCCCTCGGGAGGCTGAAGTAGTTCAAGGCCCTCTTGGGCTACAATGCGAGCACAAGGCTGGCCTGAGCTACACAGTGCGAACCTGCCTCAAAAAAACCAGGGCCGGGAGTTTGGTTCAGTGACTTAAGCGCCTGTCTGACAGGCGTGAGGTTGTGAGTTCAATCCCTGGTGCCGCAAAAAAAAAAAAAAAAAAAAAAAGCCATATAGTACTAGCGATAAGTCTTTCTCCTGAGAAAGTTCTGAATGTAGGAAGTAAGGGGGTACTGGGAAGATGTCACTTCCTCATCCCCCCCAACTCCAAGAAACAAGGCAAGACCATTGAGCGGATCCCTGAAATGCTAGAGTGTCAAAAACATCTTCCCAAGAAGAAAATTGAAGGGTAAAGTAAGTTGTGGCAGTAGGAATCCTATCACATTTTAAAGAAAAAATTTAGGGAGAAAATTGCCTGATCAGTAAAAAGATCCTGCAGTATACAGAGAGGAAGATTAAAAGAAATGGCCTGTCTCTGAAATAAATTTGGTACAAGAAATGAGATTTTATTTTTGTAGAGATATTATATCGATGAAGCTAGAATAAGGTTTGCTAAAGAAACAGCAGTCTGAGCATAAAAGCGAAGTCTGAACATGGTAAGTGCTCAGTTAGACTTGACTAATTCACCTCATAAATGAACAAGTTGTTCAATCCCAGATGTCCTCCTGCTTTGGAAACTTCATCCCTCATATCTGGACATGCCTCCTTTCCTCTCCATGATGACATTTGGTTGCCGTATCTCCTGAATTATCACCTGCAGGACCAGCCTGGGCTCTTCTGGATTCCAAGTTTGTGCTGTGGTCCAAGACACTCATTTTTTATTGCCCAAAGTGTCTCCTCTAACCTCCCTCTGTCTAACCCATTTTGCCTCCTTGCCCACCATCATTTCAAGGCCTTTGTGCTTGCTGTTCCATCTTCCAGGGACATGATCGATTTAGGCAGCATAGAGGTCACTTGCGTCCTTCCTTCAGGCTCGAGTATCAGCATTTAAGAAATATTTATCCTAATTTTAAAAAACTATCATAACTTCTAACTAAAGACAAAAAACAAAAATCTTACCCCAGTTCCCCTCTTTCTCTGTCATTTTACATATTTTTAAAGCAAGAGTTCCCAACTCCTGACCCATTGACCAGTACTAATTCATGGGCTGTTGATATGAGGCTGCATAGCAGGAGGTGAATAGTGGGCTAGGGAGTAAGTTTCATTTATATTCACAACTGTTCCCCTATCTCGAGTTTACCCCCTGAGCTCCACCTCCTGTCCAAGTAGCAGCAGCATTAGACTGTTACTGAGATGAGAACCCTACTATGAATTGCCAAAGATCTAGGTTGCATGCTCATTTGAATCATCCTGAAAGCAAAAATTGTCTTCTATGAAACAAATCCCTGGTAACTAAAAGTTTGGGAACAACTGTGCTTTAAAGCACTTTGCACCAGCATTTTTTTTCTAGTGTAATTGCCTATTTCTCCCCATCAGAATGTAAGCTTCATTAAAAACAGTGACTTTGTTTTGTCACTGCTGTAACTCAAGACTCTAGAAGAGTGCTCAATAAAGTTTCATATAGTTCTAGAACAAGGTTAATACTCAATAAGTATTTTATTTTAGATTCAGAGAGGGACAAATATAAACTGAGCACCTGAGAGCAAGGTCTAAGTTTGAGAATGTTATTCTTCTTTCAAATATCTGAAGAGGAATGGAAAAAATGAAAGCCATCTGTTCCTCAGCAGTACACATTTCTGTCCCATCTCAATGCTGTTTAATGTTAAATTACACTGAGTTAACGTAGAAGGTTAAAAATAAGTGGGGGATGTAGAAGCAATATTGAAATTTCAGAAATCAAAATTTTGTTGAGTTCAAGAAAGACTTAAATCCACTGCCTTGGAAGGGTTGCCTGGCTTATCACTAGATAAAATAGTGAGAAAAAATCATGGCTATAATCTAGGATGGCAAATATGTGTCTCCTTCAGGAACTGCTCTCCTTGAGAGGTGGTAAGATCATGGCCTAGGTTAGAAGGCTTGGTGAGCTCAGTGCCTGTTGACGGCCATCAGCAGTGTCTGTCCTTGGGGACCAAATGACATTTCAGAATCTCAAGAAAATTGAAAATTCCTAAAGAGGAAAAAAATTAAAGGAATGAAAATCTTTGTGACCTTAGAGTTCTCTACAAGAGTGAATGTCTGTAGGCACTGGAATCCAGTCCTCTGAGAATCCAAAGGGAGATATGTGGCCAAGCATGTAGTGACACCTGTGTGGAGAAGAGATGCAGCACAAAACATGAAGTCAGTTACACAAGACAAGCCTGTGGAAATCAGGTGAGATGATGGAGATTAAATAGGAAACTAACAAATATGGAAGGGAGCACATTACTATTATTTGGTAATTTTGTGAGTTGGTCCTTTGAAGAACCCAATAAAATATACAATTTTAACAAATCTAATTAAGAAAAAAAGAAATAAAGAAAATTAGAAAACAGAAAAAGGACATATGTTGATAAAGTAATTAAAATTCTGAGATAATATTATGCACAGTTATATGCTAATAAATTTCATCAACATGCAAAGATGCAATACTTACTGAAAATAATAAATTAGGGAAAAATAGTTCAAGAGGAAGTAGCACCCAGGAATGAATCTATAAGAAATATAAAAGTGCTGTCAATGTAGTTTTGGGAAGCATTCAGAGGTTGTATGACTTTGTTGGTGCTTTCTGAACTTCATGCAACAGACAAGTTCCATAACACAAAATCTATGACAAAATATGGAAGAAAATTAAAAGCTATTCAATTTATGCTATGATAAAACTATATTAACAAAATTTGGAGAAAAGAGCATGAAAAAACTGATTTGCCAGTACTTCCAGAAATGTAGTGGCATGAAGGCTTTCTTTAAAATAATAATAAAGCAAAAAATCATTAACAACAAGCTAAATAAATGTAGTTAAGTATAAATGTAAAACTTTGTTTCAGAAAATGCTATAGGGAAATTAAAAAAACATTAGCACACCAAAAAAAATCTGTAAGAAATACAAAGGGTTACATTTTAACATTACTTTTTAATATTAGAAAATCCTCAAATAATCACAAAAACCACAATTGGAAAGGATACATTTAGGGGCCAAGGATATAGCCCAATGGCAAGTGCCTGTGTGGCAAAACACAAGGCCATGAGTTCGATCCCTGGAAAAAAAAAAAAAAAAAAAAAAGGATGTATTTAGAGATCGTTACACAAAAAAGTACAAATGGGTAATAGGCAAGGAAAACAAAAATGGTTGAAACTCACCAGAAGGAGAAGAATTGCAATTTAGAATCAGTATGTTATATTTTTGCCTGTTAACTTGGCTAAAGTGTAATGATTCTCTGCCATAAGCAAAACCATGCACTGATAATGGAAATATAAATTGATGTGACATTTTTGGAAAATGATGTGACAGCATTTAGAAAGAGTTTTAAATGTGGAATGAACTCCCTTGACCTAGTAATTCCACAAGTAGGAATCCATCCTAAATAAAAGATCAAAAGTAAACAGAAAATGTATGTTATTCTGCACAACGGCTTTAGGTTTGTTTTCTAATCTTTAGGCCTAATAGAATTCAACATGGCTGAATAGAGGAGGAAACATGTTGGAACTACTCAGAGAAAATCAACTAAAAACACAGGTAATTAGAAGAGAGGGAAGAACACACATCCTGATTCCAAAATCAATCCAAAAAAAGAGACTTGTAGATCAAACAAAATATAGATATAAAACTTCGTAAAATGTTGAAGTAGCCCACAAGGCTGCTGATGGAATTGTCACCTGCACATGATACAGGAATCAACATTGCGGGAAGTTTAAAAAAACTGATGGGCTCAAATAGTGTGGCTAAATCAAGCCACACAGGATAGATTTGGGTCATAAGACCTCTCACCCCTTCTGCCTTCCTCTACGTAAAGGAAGCTGTAGTTGGGCAACAAATTTCAGTGGTACACACAGGGTTGAGTGACCAGGAAACTGCTCCTTCCCTGAAGGGCCATCAGTTGTTTTTATTTTTTTGTGTGTGTTTGTTTTGTTTTGTATGGTTTGGTTTCTCACGCACCATAGTAGCTAACTGGAATTCCTAGCAAAAACAAGGTTAGGGGCCGCAGTGGAGGTGGTGAAAGTAGTTGGAGAATAGCATAACACTTCCTGCCCTATGACCAGTGGTTTGAGAGGGCTCAGATGCACAGGATCTATTCAGCCTTGGGCCATGTGAAGCAAAGAGTTGGAAGCCAGCATCTCCCTCAATGGAAAGGAGATAAAAGTGAGACAGAGCTGTCTTGGACTGATTCCGCTGTGGCAGCACCTGTGCCCGCACCCTTGACCTTTGACAAATGCCACAAGAGAATAAAGACATAAACAGAAGAGGCTATGAAAAGACTGGAAGGAGCCAACTGTTCACAGAGCTGGGAGCAGCCCCAGGCTGTCTCTGTCTGAGGGGGCTACAGCAACTGGGAGAGCAATGCAGAGACAAACAGGGTAAGGAGAAGTGAGTGGGCCACCAAGGGACATACAGAAAGTTGCTGGCTGAAAGCTCGCTCCAGCCCCCACATTCAGAGGCCAAGATCGCCCCATACCCTGCACTAATCCCTCTGTAGACTTTTCAGGGTTACTCAGCACAGTGTTGTGTGCTGACATGGACTCCAGAGGAATTTCAATTTTTTTCTTGGTTTATTTCTTTCATTTTCCTTTTTCTGCTAGGTTTTTCTTTTTTGAGGGGGGAGGTTGCTTAAATTTTTACTTTTATTATCTGTTTTCTCAGTTCACCTTTTTCCCTTCCCTCAACAGTCTTTGAATTTTTGACATTTTCAGGTGTGTGAAAATTGTCTCTAGTGTTTCTGGCTCACTTTGATATTCTTTTGCTTACTCCTTCATTCTTTCTCTCCTGTCCTTTGCTCCAGTTTCTCAAAGCTTGGCTTTCCATGTTTTGACCTTCAGCCTTGCTTCTGTTATATTTCTTTTAATTTATCTCTCTGTCTTGGCCCCTGTCCATATGAAATTTCCCCCTGACAGGGTAAAATCACTCTATTAAGTGAAAACTCATTGCACAAAAGTTCATGGTTTATGTTAGATTTTGTTATACAACTATAGATCTTGCTCCTATTGTTAAAATTACCAAATTAATAATTATCATAGTTTGTCAGTTTCTAGGCTGTGCTATTGATATCACTAATCGCACCACTTTAGTCAAGGTTTCAAACATGTTGTAACCAGTGATTGTCTGGCACCATATTCACCACCATAGTCTAGTACCAAAGGACTGTGTACTGAGTTGAATAGATAATAACTTCTCATCCCTAATAAATTAGGAAGGGAAGATCTTGTGACAGACACAAAGACTGAAAACCACCTACATCTAGAAGACAACTCTAAGGAATAGACATTTCCCAGGAAAGTCTCAGTACTAATGATAAAGCTATCTATCATAAGAAAGTTACAAGTATCAACATATAAGACAAAATATAATTGAAAAATGGAAAATGACGAGGTGCAGAAGCAATATGCAATCTCAGGTCTGCAGTCCACTAAGGAGTCCAGGGGACAATGAGATGAAGGAAATCAGAAGTCACCCAACTGAATTTTCTGAAATGATAGCAGCAGAAGTAAAAAAGAAAAGAAAAGAAAGAAAAGAGAAGAAAAAACAGATGAATGAGGTCATAGGGAAAATCAGACTAGAAATAATCTCACAGATGAAACAAAAAGAATCAATGATCAAAATGAAGGATTTTTTTCAGTGAATTAGACAGACACAGATAAAAAAACAGAGGAGCTTATGAAAATGATGGAAAGCATGAATGCCCAACATAGGAAAGAAATGGAATCCATGCAACAGATACAAACAGATATTTAGGAGATTAAAAAATTCTATGAAAAGTATGTGCAATCAATTGAATCAAGCTGAAGACAGAATATCAGATCTAGAAGACAGGATTGTTGTTAGCATCCATGAAAAGAAAGATATCTTAAAAGTAGCAAGGGACAATGAAAAATCAATCCAACAGTTGTAAGATGGTGCAAAGAACAACATAAGATTGGTTAGTTTCCATGAGCAAGCAAGAGACAGTGAAAATGACATAAGAACAACTTCACAGAAGTAATAACAGAAAACTTTCCAAACATGGAAAAAGAATTTGACAAACAAATAAGTAAATCATATAGACTCCAGTTGGCCATGATCCAAATAAACCTACACAAGTACGTGTAATAGTTAAGATTCCAGAAATTCAGCACAAGAAAGGAATATTTAAAAAAAAACTGTTAGAGAAAAGAAACAAATCACATATAAAGGAACACCCATCATAATCACAGCAGACTTCTCAACACAAACCCTTTAATCAAAGAAAGACTGGGATGAAGTATTTCAAGTCCTAAAAGAAAACAACCTTCTACCTAATTTGATGTACCCTCCAAAACCACCCTTCAAAATCAATGGACAAATAAGATACTTCCATGACAAAGAACAACTGAAGAAATTCGTGACCACTAAAACAGCTCTAAAAAACATTCTGAAGGATATTTTAGAAAGAGATAAAGAAGACCACAATTCCAATAATATCAGTAGAAAGAAGCCATCAGGCAAGGCAAGTAATTAAACAGAGGGGAATAAAAGGGAACCAACAGCAAGAAAATAGTATGACAAGGATAAGCCAATATACATCAGTTGTATTCATCAATCTAAATCATCTCAATTCACCAATCAAAAGAAACAGATTGCCATAATGGATTAAAAAGCAAGACCCAACAAGATGCTGCATACAAGAAACACACTTAATTAAAAAGAAATTCATAGACTGAAAGTCAAAGAATGGAAAACAATACTCCATGAGACAGGTACTGAGAAAAAAACAGCGTAGCTATTCTGTTTGCAGACAAAGTGAATCTCAAGCCAAGACTGACCAAAAGAGACAAAGAAGGTCACTACATACTTGCTAAGGGAAAACTCCAACAGGAATACATAACAGCCACAAAAATAGATGCAACAAATGCCAGTGCACCTAACTATATAAAACAAATATCAACAGGCATTAAAAAGTCAAATGAGAACTAATGCAATTGCAATGGGAACCTTAATACTGTCACAAATAAACAGATCAATTAGACAAAAGATCAGCAAAGAAATATCAGAACTGAAACAAACCTGTGAACAAATGGACTTAGTAGATATCTGCAGAGTGTTTCCCCACCACCACAACATCAGAATAAATACTTTTTTCTGTTGTGCATAGGACATTCTTCCAAAAAGACCACATACTAGTCCATAGAAAAAGCTTAAGTAAATGCAAAGAAATTGAAATTATCCTGTGCATAGTATCAGGCCATGGTACAATTGAA
Organism: Dasyprocta punctata; assembly: GCA_004363535.1. Lineage (NCBI taxonomy): Eukaryota > Metazoa > Chordata > Mammalia > Rodentia > Dasyproctidae > Dasyprocta > Dasyprocta punctata. The sequence goes on along the minus strand of RJWM01029021.1, from coordinate 16,747 downwards.
TTTGAAATCAATGGCAAAAGAAACCACAAGAAGTCCATAAGCACAGGGAAATTAAATAACACCCTCCAGAACAACCAAAGGATCACAGATGAAATTTAGGAAGAAATTAAACAATATCCACAAACAAACAAAAATGCAAATACAATTTTCTGGAACCTGTGGGATGCAATGAAAGCAGTTCTAAGAGGGAAATTTATAGTGGTGAATTCTCACATCAGGAAAATACAACAAGAACAAATAAACAACATAATGCTGCACTTCAAGCTTCTAGAAAAAGAAGAGCAAGTCAAATCCAAAGCCTGTACAAGGGAGAAAATTATAAAAATTAGAGCAGAAATTAATGCAATTGAGACTAAGAAAGCAATGCAAAGAATTAATGAACCAAAGAACTGGTTCTTTGAAATAATAAATAAAGCTAATAAACCCTTAGGCAACCTCATCAAAAAAAAAAGGAAAGAAAAAACTCAAATTCATTCAGTAAGTAATGAGAAAGGTGAAATCACTATGGATCCTATGGAAATCCAGAAGACTGTCAATATCTACTTAGAAAATCTTTACTCATATAGGGTGGAAAACAGAGAAGAAATGTACAGATTCTTAGAAATACATGAATTACCAAAGCTGAATCAAGAAGATATAAAAATTGTAAATAATCCAATCAGTCAATGAAATTGAAAATGTAATTAAAAACTTACCAACAAAGAAAATCCCAGATTCAGATAGATTCACTGCTGAATTCTACAAGAAATTTATACAAGATCTAGTGCTACTACTCCTCAAACTGTTAATGAAATTGAAAGAGAAGCAATACTCCCAAAGTCATTCCTAGAAGTAAGTATTACCCTAATACCAAAACCAGAAAAAGACTCAACCAGAAAAAACTACAGGCTGATCTCCCTACTGAACGTATACACAAATATCCTCAATAAGTTACCAGAAAACAGGTTACAACAAATCATCAAGAAGAATATACACCATGACCAAGTATTCTTCATCCCAGGGATACAGGGATGGTTCGATATATACAAATCAATAAATGTAATACATCATATCTACAGAGTGAATGACAAAAATCTCATGACAATTTCAATGGATGCAGAAAAAGCATTTGACAGGGACTGGGATGTAGCTCAGTAGCACAACACCTCCCTGGCAAGAATGAGGCCCTGTACAAAAAAAAAAAAATTAATTCCCAGTACAAAAATTTTAAAAAAGAAGCAAGAAAAAAAATCTGACAAAAGTTAGCATCTATTCATTATTAAAAAAAACCTACAGAAAATTGGAATATTTGGTCTTTATCTCAATCTGATAAAAGACATCTATGACAAATCAACTGCCACCATCATATGGGAAATGGTCAAAAACTGAAAACTTTCTCTCTAAAATCGGGAACAAAACAAGGATGTCCACTATCACTATTCCCAGTCAACATAATTCTAGAAACATTAGCCCAAAAAATTAGACAAGAGAAATAAATAAAATAGGAAAGGAAAAAACTACATTATCATTATTTGCAGATGACATGATCCTCTACATGCAAGACCCCAAAACTCCACCAAAAAACTTTTAGATTTAACAACTAAGTTTAGTATCATAGCTGGATACAAAGTCAATATTCAAAAATCAATAGCATTTTTGTACAGAAATAACAAATGCACTGAGAAATAAATTAAGGAAAGCACACCTTTCACAATACCATTGGAAAAAAAAGAAATACTTAGGAATTGATCTAACAAAGGGAGTAAAAGATTTTTACACTGAAAACCATGGCACTCTGAAAAAGGAGATTGAATAAGGTATCAGAAAATGGAAAGACATCACTTGCTCTTGGGTAGGAAGAAACAACATAGTGAAAATAACCATACTCCTAAAATTGCTATACAGATTTATTGCAATCCCAATCAAGATAGCATTCACATACCTCACACAATGGCCAAGGTGTGGTTGTTCATCCCCGTAATCCTGGCACTCTGAGAGACTGAGGTGGGAACATCACAGTTTTAATTCCAGCCAGCTTGGACAATGTAGTGACTTACTGAGATCCTCTCTCAAAATAAAAAAGAATAAGAAATGGTTGGGTACACAGTTTAGTGAGAACACTTAGAGAAGAAAGGAAAAAAGCTACAGGGAAAGAGAGAGAGAGGGAGAGAGAGAGAGAATGAGAGAGAACAAGAGAGAGAAATGAAAGAAAAAGAGAGAAAGAAAGAAAGAAAGAAGAAAAAAGAAAGAAAGAAAGAAAGAAAGAAAGAAAGAAAGAAAGAAAGAAAGAAAGAAAGAAAGAACAAACTACCTTCATGCCCAAATGTGTAACAATTTTTAAAATATGGTCAAATCATTATGAACCCATAAAATCATGTTTTCAGAAAATGATTTGAAGAAAAGGAAATTTTTCACTGTTACCCAAATCATGTGGCATGGAAAAAGCAAGATGCAAAATTATATATTTTTTTGACCTTAACTTTGTAACATTATCTACCCCAATAGGTATTTCAAAACAAAGAAATGCACTAAAATGGAAACTGGTTATAACAGTGTAATGGAGTAACAAGTGATTATTTTATGACTTCCACTATTGGATTTTAGTTATTTCATTCTAAAAATTGCATTTTGATGTGCAAAAGAAAAAATTGATTAGGAAAGAGGAGGCAGGTGAAGGCGTTCTAGGACTGAGGCCTAGAGCCGGTCGGCTTTTGGCCAAGAGTGGCAGACCCTGTGGTCTGGAATCCTGAGCTTGGCTTGAAAACAGAATCTTTCAGTGAGATCACAAGACTAGATCACAGCTCTTCAATATTTGTACCGGAAGTGGAATACACACCTCACTAGAAGTGCTGAAGAAATGCAGATGAATGTGTAAATGAAAAAATAAAAACTCAAGGGTGAGCTTACTCTGGTCTGTAACCGAGGATGTACACAAAGGCAGCAACAGGAGAGGCAGGATAGGCAGGCTGGTGAGTCTCCCTCATCTGAGTTTGCTGACCCCAGGCTCCTCGTGACAGGCATCTGTGCTAATGCTATCTCTTCCACTGCACACAGACAGGCAGGAAATGACTGTGACTTTCACTGAACACCTTTAATATAAAAGCATCCTGAGCCTCAGGCTTGGAAACAGAGTCTTTTTTTATGCCAGGAGGAGAGAAAGAAGGGGTTATAAGAGAGAGCAGAAGAAAAGGAAGGAGAAGAGAAAGAAGACAAGGGGAGGACAGAAATAGAAAGGAGAGGAAGGAGGAATAAAGGGAGGAATGGAGGAATCACAGGAGGAGAAAGGCAGATAAAATAGAGAAAGGTGAAAGGGCAAAGGGGAACAAGGAAAGGGAGACAGATTGGTGGAGCGGGACAAGGAGTTAGAAGGAGGAGGTAGATGGTTTGGGGAAGCAGGGTAGGGGGACCGTATCTGGGAACTCAGGCTGCCTGGACACTGTATTCTTGAAGCTGGAGGAATGTTGTTTCTGAATAAAGTGAAAAGATTTTATTGGTAGTGAAGAGGAAATAAAGAGAAGAAATTATGCTCTTGTGAGATGAGGACAGGGTAGAACTGCAACACAGTCACTAAAGGTAGAGGGCATTTGTGCTAGAGTGTAGGCTGAGATTATTATTCAGTCCTGTCTTCCCTCAGTTCATTTACTGTTTGTCCAGTTTACTAAACACAAATTATGAGAGCTCACTGTTTTGGACTGAGCTCCTGCACTAGGTTTTAACAGATCAGACCAAATCCAAGTGAAATCACTCCTGCTAAATGACATATAATAAAACTGAAATTTTAAGGCAGCAGGTAGATCTCAAAACAGACTAACTTTTCTTGAAAACAGTAGTGTCCAGCTTACCTGATTTGGAGTAATAAAGAGTTCCTCTCTCTTTTAACTCTTACAAAAGAGCAAAGTTAAATAATCAGATGCTACCCAGTTAACTGTTTATTTCTATTGCACCAGTTTATTGTTCCTACTCCACAAAATCCACTTTTTTGCCACTGTTCAATGCAGCTCTCTTGTTTTGTAGAACACAGGCTGCCCTGATTCATGAATCTCTAATAAAGGTCAATTTTATCTTTGATAAATTTGTTCTAATTTTGTCTTTTGATAAACTCTTGCAGAGGGCAACCTTGTAAGGAGGAAAGATGAAGGCACTATGCAAGGAGAAAGAGGAGACAAACCAAAAATGGAATGGAGAGGAAGAGAGTGAGAGATTTAGAAAACAAACTGCCACAACACTGCTTAAAAGGGAAGTAAAAAGCACAGCTCAAAAACCTTCCCTTGTCTTCACTTAGACATCAGAGAGAAACTAAGGACAGGAAAGAGGACTCTCCAGTGTGCGAATTGAAGCACCCCCATCCTATGCACGGCGGAGGCCCTCATTAACATGATCCTGTGTGACCCTAGCAGTCCAAAAGCATACATAGGATCTCCAGCCCCATTTTGCAAATGAGAACTGAGGGTGTACAGAGAAAAATGGGGTCATGTAGCTGCATGAGGCAGAATCAGCATTTGATATTCTACATACTCTCCAAATATGCAGAGGGACATGGGAAATGTAGTAACTCCCAGGGACAGGAACAGTCTGTAAAGGTCAGAAATGGTTCCAAAGCCAGTAAGAGAGAAGGAGTAGGGCTAGGGAGACAAGGCTACAGCTCAGTGGTTGTATGAACAAGCTTCAAGTTATTTCTGCTTAGGATGGGCAGGTGAGGTTTCTTGTTTCCAGACTGTGTGGCAGTCTCTGCCGACACAATGACACAGAATCTCAACAATTGTAAGATGCAAACAACTAAATGTCATTATTCACAAACACCAAGCCAACCAGCTAGTGCTTTGGAAGGCACCCAAGCAGCTTAGCTTGCTATTCTGATAAAATGCTGTTTGACAGAAAAACAGGCATCCCCAATAGTATGTACAAAGAGACAGAATTCATGAATATGCACAGTTCTTTTACTAGAGACAATTGCTACAGTGGTTAGTGGAGCAGAACAGACTGGGTGGGAGCACAGTTCATCCTCAAGCCCTTTTGCAGGGAGTCTCTGGAAGGCTGCAGTCATTCCCCCTGTCCCTAGGACATTGTCCTTACCACTGGCACTATCAACAGAGACATGCAGGATTTCACACTTCCCTCATGCACCTCATCTTGGTCAAAGCAGGACACAGAATTCAGAGCTGAGAACCGCCTTGCCCAGAGCCACACAGGATTCCTACAGGATCACCAGCCTGTGTGGCTCCCACATTTCAGGCACCTGGGAGGACCCAGCAGTAGACCAGAGTCTGAGCAAGAACAACCCCTCAGCACAAGTGAGCAGGCATTTAGAAGCTATACAGAAGAGAGCCTCCTTATACTCCACTGGGGCTGGAAATAGTAGTAAATAAAGGGGAAAGGGGATGTCAGGGGCTTGCAGTCAGTATCTTCCCTTGCCCTTTGATGCCCAACCCCTCTAGGCCACCTGCAATTTCTTTGCATGCAAAGGATAAGTTCTGACCCATTCGATCACACTAAAGCCTGCGTGTTCACCATCTCTGCCACCTTAACTCTGCCTTTTACAAAGATCCTACAGATGCACAGGGATAATTCAGGGATAGTAGGATTGGGGTAGGCATTGCACAGATGATTCAAATTATACCACTACTCCATTGGGATGTCCTCTACCCAAAGCCCAAGGTGGCCATGGTGACAACCTCATCCTTGGGTCTGACTCCTGACACAAACTCAGAGTTCAGCCAACAGGAGCAAAGTGGGCAGTGAAATATCTTCTGGAGAAGTTCAGTTGTATTCAGGCAGCAGGAGCCATCTGATGTCAGCATTCACTCCCCCTCTCTACACTTCTCAGTAGAGAGCTCTGGGCAGGGCCTGGCTGGCTCCCAAGTACCCATTTGTCATGCTTGTCCTACTGAAGAAGCAAGGACAGTGATTCTCTTTTAAGGGTGGGCAGTTAGGAGGTCACTGGAAGCAGCAACTCCCATTTCATGCTTCTTTCAAAGAGGTGCAAAATAGATGACTGGCTGAAAACGGATTATCCTGAACACGAGGGCACTCATTTGCAGACTACTGTGAAGTGGAAATCCAAACCTACTCTGCTGAAATTAACACCACTCTATGGGATAGTTGCCAGGAGAAGCCACCTGAAGTTTGCAGGTGTTTAGGTACCGGAGCAGACATATGACTAGTCCTCACAGGAACCTCCCTGGCACACTATTACCCCAGAGACCTAGGTGTGAATCTTAGCTCTGCCACTTTGGATAATACATGTCAACTCTCTGAGTCTCACCTTGCTTCTCTATGAAATGGAGGTTTAGAATACCTAGATCTTAAGGTCATGGAGGGGATTAAGTATGATAACGACACACATTTAATTACATTGTGAGAATGGGCCATTCTTTGTGATGGTGCAGGCATACTCACTGCTTTTTCTGTGAGGCACTTGGGCTACAAAGATGAAAAGTCTTCAACTTCAGGAGGAGAAACATCTTCAGATAAATCTGGTAAACAATGCAGTGGCCAGAGTGGTAGGATTGTCCAGGTACGGCACGGATGAGAGAAGAGGAACTTTAAAGGGGTAATGACATCTAGGTGGGGTCACTTACAAGATAGCTAAGTTTTCTTTGAGGATAAATGGAAAGAAAATTTCAGATTGGTCAAGAGCTGAACACAGCCATAGATGAGCCAAAACACAAAGGCCCTTAACTTGAAAGTCCTCACATATCTATCACATATGGGTTCAACATCTTCAACAAAGCCTCAAGAGCCTGCAGATCTCAACACAGAAAAGCAATCATCTTCACTGAGAGTTGAAAATGCATCACAGAAATGTTTCAGGCCTTTGAAGGAGGTCTCAGGAGGCCTCCAAAACTAGATAAAAGCTAAAGGAAATGTGTCCACTAAGTGAGAGTATAAGAATGAGAAAAGGAAAGGAATCAATTTCAAAGTGATTTGAAAAATGCAAAGCATCTCTTCACCCAAGACCACTGGGCAGGGGAGGTCTGGACACCACAGCAGCTCAGGAGGGGCAGACCCTAACCCTCTCTGGATATCAGCTCAGGACACTACTGTGACTATAAGAAACTCCTTGATTATATGCATTATGCCCCCAATTTTGGCTCCTGAAAACTCCAGTCAATGAAATCAGGATCTTCTCACAAGCCAAAAGGACAACTTGATCTTGCACAGGGCAACAGACTTCTGCACCTTCTCACGAAAGGTCCTCAACCACAGCATCTCATCTTGGTAAGGCTAGCAAAACTAGCTTGAAACTCCCTAAGAAAATTACTTCTTTTTCTTCTGTTTTAATTCTCATGAGTGTGGTTTTATCTTATATGTATGTGTCAACATTTTGCTTCTGAGACACCCCGGACCTCCAGGAAATGGTGTTCCCAGGGAATGGCGAAGTGCCAGTCCTTTGGAGCCACAGCACGGCAACTCTAACCTGGCTTGAAGATCTTGCCCACCCAGAGGCACACTCCATACCTTGTACTGTGGTGCTGAAATGAGATGCAAGAACTATTGTAGCTCATGGAGTCTTAATCTGGGGTGAGCAATGGATGACATGGTTACATGGTGGTATATGTGTTCAAAGACCCAGAGAACATGTACCATACCATGATTAGAGCATAGTTCTATGCTAAGCTAATTCAAAGAACCCACAACCACTTCTTGAACTTGAATGTGTCTATCAGTCGTCTGGGATCTTGTCAACATGCAAATTCTGATTCAGTAGCCAGGGTTAGCACATCTACTAACTCTGCTCTTCTGACATGTGTCCAGGTGATTCTGTGAATGCTGGTCTGAAGCCCGTATTTGGAAGAGCAAAGCACTGCACCACTCACTCAAAGATGAGCGCTTCCTGCAAGTGACACTGAATACCATGCAAAACAGACCAAGACCCTTGCCCTCCCCATTAGACTGGGGGAAGACAACAATATCAAATATACAGATAAATCAGGGTAAGACAAGTGAACAGATAATCAGCAAGGCAACATCAGAGAGCCATGTGTTTTTTGGAGAAAACACAAATAAGAAGAGTGACAGAGTAAGAGTTGGGTGTATAAAGGGGAAGCTTTTATGCTGGCTAATATTGGAGGGCTTCCCTGAAGAGGGAAATAAGAAGAGAGAAAAAGAGCCACTCCAGGAAAGAAAGACACAGAATAAGAAACTGTCTCAGATTGGGAAAGGGCAGAGACTAAGGAGAAAGGTGACTAAATAAAATGGATCAGATCTAAGGAAGATTGTTAGACGTACTATTGGTGAAATCTGAGTAAGTTCAGTACTGCGGCTTACAGTATTCTAAGATGAATGTCTTAGCTCTGCTCACATAAAATGCAAAAAAAAAAAATAAAAGGTACAGAGTATAAAAGAGCTCTATGGAGTCTTTTTGCAATTGTTTGGTAATGTTAAAATTATCTCAATACTAAAACATTAACTGGAAAAATAGAAAAAAGAAGGGAACTGGAGAAAAAAGTAACACAAATGTAGATATATCTGAGCAATACTCCACACAGGTAAGAAAATGAACCTGCTTCTCGTGATGTAAGCAACTCACAGTGTGACACTGAAATGCAAATTATTCGGTCCTTCACTCCAGAGAAGGAAAAGCAAACAGTTTGGCTGTGAGAATCTGGAATATGGATGAATTGAGAAGGACTATCTCTCTATCTGACTATATATGTATGGCTGTCAAGCAGTTTTGAGCAGCACGTCCCATGCTGAGTAGAGATCATGTCCTATGGAAGGCAGGACTCTGCAGTATCTCATGCTATGCCTTTCCTCTTCCCTCAATTCCTACCTAAGTCTGGAACCCAGCTGGGAAATAGATTTAAGAAATCAGTAACATGTTTCACCTGTCCCCCTCTTTTCTCTGATCCCACATTTCCCTCCAGCTCTACCCCTATTTCCTCCCCTCACACACCCTGAGGTGTTCAACCACGGTTACCTCCTTGTAACAGCCATTGAGAAAATTTCCTTGGATTTTACAGTGACTACTAGAGACACATGCTGTCCTCGCGTCTCTGGTTCGGATCACCTGTTTTATTCCTATTTAGGGCACTGGCTCCAGAGAGAGCAGGTAGATAGGCTTTAAGTTCTACTTTTAACTGCTCTCAAGAGCTGAGGTCATAAGGCCATTTAACCAAGCCCAACAAATCCCAACCTTCCTTCTTGTAGTCAAACTACTATAGTGAAACTCAAGCTAGTATGAGCTCTCAATGCATAAGGCTCCTCCTTGGCATTTAAAATACAAAGTCGCAAAGCCTGAGCCCAAGAAACTAGGAGGTGGCAGGGTCCAGGCAGCATCAATAGTACTGAAAAGCTCTGACACCAGGGGAGCTATAAACTGTGTGTGGGCCCCTCATCAGGGAGACAGCAGAGCCATCATTGTGACAAACTGGCCTGCCTTCTGCCTGTGCAGCTTAGCTGGCCATATGGTTTAGGAAGGAAACACATAATCTTCCCTTTTCAGCCCAGTTAGTCCTAACTGCAAGCATAGGATTGGTGACAGCAGCAGCTGGTCCCTTTCAGACAAATCCCTATGCATACTGCCTGGAAGGAGAAGGGATGGGTGAGGCTTAGTAGCGTGCTATGATGGAAGTGTACAGTAGGCATCTTTCTGCTGGTCAGTGCCCTGCGAGCCATACTCCCTTTGTTAACCTTAAATCCAGCAACCTCTCTAAAACACTGGTTTGTCACTGGGAAGAACTCTTGCATCCACGGAATTTGTACCTAACATTTAAGGTTTCTTCTACCCTGAGGGAGCCTCAGGAGATTTCTTTATAACTGTAACCAAGAGGTTAAAATGAATCTTTAAAAATTAACATTAAAACAAAGTAAGCTCTTTCTCCAGCTTCCTCATACTGAGATGAGAAACCACCAACCCAAAACCTTGACATCAAGAAAGAGTCAACATTCCCTGGGCCCAACACTGGTTAAATCTACACATGCATATTTCTTGGCTTTTATCTACTCCTTCTATACATCTGAGTAATTCTGTGCACAAGAGGATGGGCTAGATGCCCTCCCAATTTGGCCAAATACAAATAAATTTATTTCTACATTTTATGGATTTTTCTCTTCTTATATTCTTGAAAGCAGATAGGAGAATGAATCCAGATATTTGGGGCCCAGATTCAGACCCTAAACCCCACCCTCCATCTCTCATCCACCTCCAACCTCATTCCACAACATAATATCATACTTAAGCCAAAGGGCGAATAGTGTCACAATTTACCCATATGGTAATTTACAATAGAAAGAATAATGTAAAAGTCACTAGTGAAATAATGTGCAACGCATACTTGTTGCTTGTGCCTAGCATCCATTCTTTCTTCATTCAGAAAACAGGGCTGAGATGGAAGGGTGTGGTTTTGGAATTCAAAGAGAATGTTAGGTCTTGTGCTTCCCATGTGATTTAATCAACATTCAACCACACAACTGACATAAGCACTTCGTGAATTGCAGTTCCAAAGCCACAAAAATCCTTCATGGGTGAGCATGTGACCCAAACTCATCTGATAAGAGTAAGCACAGAACTTTTTGGGAATGGGGGAACACACTCCCACTTCCCACCAGCCTCGATGCCATAGGATCTTGAGACAGCTAAAATTCCTGTTGTGTCCAAGGGAGTTTGTTGAAATACAAGATTGATGCCCAGAGAAGAGGATCTTTGAGAAGCAGTGCTGGAGTTCTGATCACATTTTAAATCTCTGGGTCAAGCTGCATCTGAAGCTAGGCCAATTTTGTTCATATTATGGACATTGATTTGATTTTTTAGGCCAATTTGGATTCAGTTGTTGCTGTTGTTGTTGTTTATTTCTTGCAACTGAAATAATTGTGCATTGAGATGATTACCCATAATGTGAAGTTTCCCCAAGTGATTATCTCTCAATAGCAAAATCATAACATTTTATAAATTCCTTCTTCTGGCTTGAATTCTCTATTTTTTGTCTTCTAATCCTGGGTTACATTTTGGAAAATATAATAAGTTTTTTTATTTTAATTGATATAATTTATCTTCTGTGTTGCAATGTCTCTCAAACCCAGAGGAAGCCCACACCTGGATATTCCAGAAGCTCTGGCTTGCAAGGAACCATCCTGTTAAGGCCCAGAACACCTTTCTCTGGAACATTACAGCTTTACTAACACTTGTATATTAATTATGGCTCTTTGGCTTTTTTAATATTTCCCCATGCCTTTTTAACTTTCGTATATATTTTTTACCTTCAACATGTTGGGACTTCTCAAACCCTGGAAAGACTGCTCTCCAAAGAGCCAATACTTACAAATATTAAGTGAGCATACCTTTGCATGCAAACTAACCCATCCAGAACACCCATTTCTAGTCTCCTTATGTATCAAGCTCTCACAGGGCTCTCAAGCTGGAGTTCATTATCCCTCTTCTCTCATCACGAAGAGCTAGGTTTCTATACCTCAAAGATCACTGTAGCTGAACCAGTCCTAAATCTGTTTGCCTTGTATGTCCATAGAAACCACAATAATGGATCTTTCTTATGCTCTTCTCTTACTGCCTCTTCCTCCAGACCAACTTTGGGCCTTCCCTGTGCAATCTTGCATAACAGGGCTCTACATCTTTGGAACTGCAAGTAGCAAACTACCTCTTTGATGATACTGCTGTCCTGATCTGTGGCCTCACCATATATGAATAATAATAAAACCTACATTTTAAGACAGTGCATTCATCCACTCAGAGCTGCACACCCAGCAGGATGTGCAGAGAAACCCAGTAAAAGCGATCAGTGACAAAGCACTATATGCCCAGTCAAGGTGCTTCTTTGGAGGCCCCATTTGCATGAGAAACCATAGATTTACATAGGTCTTTTGTATATATTTTTTCTAACTAGTATAATACTGAGCAAATAATAGGCATTTCACCACTCACTATTTTTTTTTTAACTGAAGCAAGCTACTCAGGCCACAAAAAATCCACAGTTAGCATATAGCATAATACCAGGAGTGGCTCCAAGTGCTTATATAACACAATTTATAGAATGATTTTTCTGAAAGATCTTATGAGGAGCCTTCTTGGGCTGGAAGCTCCTAGAAGCAAACCCTGAAACAAGTGATTTATTTAGGAGATGATCCTAGAAAGCATAGGAAGGAAGTGGGGATGGGACAGAAAAGGAAAGAAAATAATACTGAAGCAGCAATCCTGCGTGATCCAAGCTTGTTATCTCATGAGATCAAAGAATGCAATTGCAGACAAAAAGGAGGCAGTAGGAGTGTGTATTAAAAGTAAAAAGATGAAAAATAACTCCTGGTAGTGTTACTGGATAGCCTCTTCCAGAGGTGGGTTTTGGGTTCTTTTCATCTTTAATGAAGAATTGAACAAAATATGCTAAAACAGTGCAAAGTTTCACACGTATTTGAAATATGGAAAATTAAAAGTGGAGGGTAAAGAAGAAATCATCTCTGCAGAGCAAGCTTGCATTGGACAAATGAGAGGAAATAATAAAAATAAGATAGAAGCATACCCCGAAGGACACAGGGCAGGCTACTATGAAGAAAACCATGATAGAGAATTCTGCGTGGTATTTGTGTCCTTTTGTTTGTCCACACCTTGCAGAAATCCATGAGAAATTTATATGCAGGGCCTTGGGAATTATTTGTCACATTTCCTCGAATTTGATCACTCCTCCCTTTCCAGCCAACCCAGTTCACATCTATGTCCTTATCTCAGTAGATATTCAGGAGAGATCTCAAAAGGGAGTGCTAGAGAGTTTTCTTTATCTTGTTCTTACATGGATAAGCAGAGCACAGGACCTTATTTAGTTATCCAGTGATCCCCTATCTCAGATGGCTCTGTGGGTTTATAATAACCAATTGGGGTTTAGCCTTTGTGATATAGTTTAAAGAAGCTGGGCAACTAGGGACAGTTCTTGGGATACCAGCCCCTTCCTATCACTCTCTTTGCTTCCCAGCCATCACGAAGTGATTAGATGTCCTTTGCCTTATATTTCTACCATATGTATTGCACTGTTATAGGCCCAAAAGCAATAGGGATAAATGGTCATGGGCTTAAACCTCTGAAACCATGAGGTAACAAATCTTTTCTTTTTTTAATTTGTTTACCTCAGGTACTTTTGTAATAATAACAGAAAGTTGATTTACAAACCCAATTAATTTAATGTCTCTGAAAAATTATAACTAATATAGGATAAGTTTTCTGAGTTAGTTCTGTAACTTTTTTATTTTTTTCTTTTTTATGTTGCTGAGGACTGAAGCCAGAGCCTTGGACATGCTAAGCAAGCACTGTGCCACTGAATTATATCCCCAGCCATGGTTCTGGACTTTTTTGATTGACTGTTTTATTTGAGAGGATTTAAAACACACTAATGGCTCTATTTCCAGCAGTAAAGAGAGCACTCACAGTTTGTGGAATGTACTATTTTTAGAGATATGCAAAATTTCTGCAATGGATACTCCTAATCAACTGCTTATGAGAAGCAAGGGCCTAAATTGCTCTGTATAAGACATTTTTAAGCATCTTTAGAAAACTGAAAAATATAATGACATTGATTAGTTGTTTCCCATTGCTGTAGGACAAAGTGATAAAATAAAAGGTTGCTTTTGAATTTTCACTCATGTATCCAGTAGCTTCCAAGTATAGCTTGAAGAAGATTCTTAACTTCTTCGGCTACAGAATTAAAGTTGCTAAAAACAGAAAGCAGAATCTCATTCTTTGATTAGTTGAATTACATTGCAAATCTAACTTCCAGTTCACAAGATATCTGCTATTTAATTGAAAGCATCATTTGGGCAACAATGAGATCTTGTAAGTTGCTATGAGGACATGTGGGAGGGCCCTGGCAAATCTGGGGATATTCAGCTGTTAAATTCTGGTGAGTTTTCTTTGCCAGTGAAAGGGTTTTTGCAAACCCAATGAAAGTGACCTCTTATCCCCAGCAGAAGTATCTTTTCCAAACCCAGTGGTTGCAAACTTCCCACCAGACCTTGCCACCTCCATCTAGGGGATTAGCTGTGCATGGTTGAAGGAAAAAATAATGACCGCTCCTAAGACAACTATCATGTAAGACAATGCAGATTTTTCACAGGATCCAATTTACTATCCCTCTATGCTTTTAAACTTGTAACTGGATTAAAGTCCTCCCCAAATTCCCAAAAGTGATGTTTGAAGTGTGACACGTAACCAGGGCACTGGCGTACACCCACAATTCCAGCACTCTAGGAGGCTGAGAAGTTCACAAGTTCAAGCCACCCAGGCAATTCAGCAACTTAGCAAGACTTTGTCTCAAAAATAAAAAGGGTAGGGATTGTAACTCAGTGTAAAGGCTCTGAATTCAGTCCCCAGTATTGAAAACAATGTAAACCTTGACAAAGTATGCTAAATACTTGAATTTTCTGACTTATACAGGCAAAAACTGTACGATATGTGTAGAAATAAATATTAAAGTGTGATACAATGGTAGAAGGAACCTAAAGAAGGGCCAGTCTAAATTTAATACGGGCTCACTAAGCACAGATTGCTCATTTAATTTTGAAGTTTGGGTAATTAGAAAGAGCACTAACTGCTTGATTTGCTGAAATATGGACCAAAAGTTAGTCCACCATGAGCAGTTGAAGATGCACCATCTCCCTTGTTTTAACATAGAGGAAAGAATTTAAAGACTGTGGAACTTAGAATGTAGATTTGTCATTTAAGAACTATTCACCCATATGGGAAGGTCCAGAAGACATGCTTTTCTCCAGAATCACCAATACTCTGAGAAATAAATTTCTTTAGGGTAGATCTAGCATCTTTAAAGGACTCTAATACCACTCCTCTTTGTAAGCCAGTGCTTACAGTAAGAACTTAAGCCACTTAATTGAAAATTAAATGCAATGGAAATAATTAGATCCCTGGGCAGCAAGAGCCAAGTGGTTGCACCCAACCACAAAAGGCAAGACAGGCATGGTTGCCACAAGGGAGACCAGACTCAAAGCAGCAATCAGAGTCCCCTGACTCATGTAGACCTGTGATTTGAACTAGTTAATCATGGTGTTCTGAGAAATTAAATACATAAGAAACTATTGAATTCATACTTGGTGTATATAAAAAGAATAGTTCTAGATCAAGTGGACAAAAGTTTCACTCCAATTACAAAAGTTGAGTCACTGCCCCTCATTCCCAGATTTCAGCTGGTTTACAGACTCAGAATCTTCTAAATGAAAAGGAGACGTGGTCTCCTTGAGGAAGTTCCCTGGTACCACATAAAGAAAAAATTACAGTCTTAGTCTTTCTTTCATCCTTCTGCAAATGAATCTGCAGTCTTTTACCACCATAACTGATTTGGAGCAAAGAAAAGCATCAGGAATTTATAGGAATTCTGTTCATTGGTTCTGAACTGACATTGACTACAGGAGAGATTTGAAACATCACTGTTGACCTCCAATTAGGTCAGGATCTTACAGAAGTCAGGTAATCAATGGTGTTTTAGCTCAGGTCCATCTTACAGCACATCCATTGTGCCTCTGAAACCATCTAGTGATTATTTCTCAGTTCCAACATGGATAATTGGAAAAGACATTCTCAGCAGCTGGCAGATTTCACACATTTGTTCCCTGACCTGTGGGGTAAGGGCTACCATGGTGGGAAAGGTCAACAGAAATCATTAAAATTATGCTTACCCAGGTAATTAGTAAATTGAAAGCAACGTTGCTTTTCTGAAGGGATTATAGAGATTAGTGCCACTATCAAGAGCTTCAAATTTGTTAGGGTGGTGATGCCTATCATATCCCCATTCAACAATTTTATTTGACCTGTACAAAAGAGATGGATCTTGCAAAAACAATAATGGATTATTGTGAATTTAATCAACTGATGACTCCAGTTGTAGCCACAATATCACATGTGATTCCATTGCTTGAACAAATAAATATATCACTTACTACCCAGGATGCAACTACTGATGTAGTAAATGCCTTTTTTTCCATTCTTGCCCACAAGGCTACTAGAATAATTTTCATTCAGCTGGAAAAGCGAGCAATACTTCTTTACTGTCCTACCCCAGGGTATACCTGCTCTTCAGGTCTATGTCATAATTTAGTTCTCAGTGAACTTGATTGCCTTTCCCTCTATAAAAATCTATCAGTGGTCTGTTATATTGATGACATTATGCTGATTACACCCTGTGAGTGAGAAGTAACTACTCCAGATTTATTTGTAGGACATTTGCATGTCAGAAATAACTCTAAATAAAATTTAGGAGCCTTCATCTTGGTGAAATTTTAAAGAGTTCAATGATACAGAGGTATTTTGAACTATTCTTCTTAGTGTAAAGGTAAGTTATTGCATCTGACCTCTCTTACAATAGAAAGGAATATATGCCTCATGTGTGTCTTTGGATTTTAGAGGCAACATATTTCTTGTTTGTATGTGTGTTATTCAGACCATTTACTAAGTGATTCAAAACCCTGTCAGTTTTGAGTGGGATTCAGAACAGAAGAAGGCTCTGCAACCAGTCATGGCTGCTTGGCAAACTGCTCTACTATTTGGTTCATTTAATCTAGCTGCCCCAGTGGTGCATGAAGTGTTAGCAGCATGTATGGAAGGTGTTTGGAGTTTTTGGCAAGGCTCAGTAGGTGAGTTGCAGTGCCTGTCTTTAGGATTTTAGCACAAGGCTCTGTCATCACTGAAAAAAATCTACTCTCCTTTTAAGAAGCAGTTCTTGACCTGCTGACTGACTCTAATAGAGATTAAATACTTGACCATGGGTCTCTGAGTGACCATGTAACTTGGACAGCCCTTTATGAACTCTTACTGGCCTACAAG
>RJWM01029020.1:0-24937 GCA_004363535.1 Dasyprocta punctata | reverse complement strand
AGGTTCCGGTAATTTGTGTTTGCATTTTCGTTTGATTGTAGATATTGTTGAATTTCTTCTTTAATTTCTTTAGTGACCCATTGATTGTTTAGGAGAGTACTATTTAGTTTCCATATGTTTATGGGGTTCTTGTGGGTTTTTTGTCCTTAGTTTCCAATTTTATTGCCCTATGATCAGATAATATGCATGGAATTATTTCAATTCCTTGCATTTACTTAAGCATGTTCTGTGGGCTAATATATTATCTATTTTAGAGAGTTACCCATGTGCAGTGGAGAAGAAAGTATATTCTGATGTTCTTAGGTGGAACACTTGGTACACATCTACTAGGTCCATTTGTTCAGAAGTTTCATCTAGTTCTGTTATTTCTTTGGTGATTTTTTGTTTGGTTGATCTGTCTCTCTGTGACAATGGGGTGTTAAGGTCCCCCATTATAACTGCATCATTGTTTATTTGGTTTTTCATGTCTATTAAGATATGTCTTACATTGTTGGGTGCTCCCATACTTGGTGCATATATATTTGTGATCATAATCTCTTCCACTTCAAGTTTTCCCCTAAGAAGTATGTAATGACCTTCTTTATCTCTTTTGATCATTCTTGGTTTGAAAGTCACATTGTCTGCAAGCCAAATAGCTACCCCTTCCTTTTTCTGGGTTCCCATTGCATGGAGTATTGTTTTCCATCCTTTGATTTTTAGTCCATGAATTTCCTTTTTGTATTAAATGTGTTTCTTGCACACAGCATATTGTTGGATTTTGTTTCTTAACCCACTCTGCCAGTCTGCTTCTTTTTATTGGTGAATTGAGATCATTTACACTGATTGATGTAGCTGATACGTACTGACTTTTCCCTGTCATACTATCTTTCTGTTGTTAGTTTTCTATTTTTTCTATTTAATTGTTTGCCCTGCTTAGTGGGTTCCTTTTGCCATTGTTCTTGGAATTGTAGTTATCTTTGTCTCTTTCTAGAGTGTCTTTCAGTACTCTTTGTAGTGTTGGTTTGGTGGCCATGAATTTCTTCCGTTGTTCTTTGTCATGGAAGTATCTTATTTCTCCATCAATTTTTAAAGATAGTTTTGCAGGGTACATCAATCTGAGTTGAAAGTTATTTTCTTTCAGGATTTGAAATACTTCACTCCAAACTCTTCTTGACTTGAAGGCTTGTGTTGAGAAGTCTACCATGATTCTGATATGCTTTCCTTCACTGGTGATCTGTTTCTTTTCTCTGACTGGTTTTATTATTCTGTTCTTGTGCTGAATTTCTGATACCCTACTTATTGTACGTCTGGGTGAAGATTTGTTTTGGTTATGGTTAATTGGGGTTCTGTATGCCTCACTTATGTGTATATCAGATTCTCTTCCCATGTTTGGAAAATTTTCTGCTATTATTTCTGCAAATAGTCTTCCCAGGTGATTTGTGCTGATCTCTGCTTTTTAGCTGACACCTATCAATTTTATATTGTTTCTCTTGGCATCATCTTGCAGATATTGAATTGTTATTTCCTTGTTATTTTTAAGAGATCTTTTTTTTCCCAGTACTGGGGATCAAACTAACAACCTTACGCCTGCCAGGTAGGTGCTTAAGCCACTGAGCTAAACTCCTGGCCCTATTTTTTTGAGACAGTGTCGCACTATGTAGTTCAAACTATCCTTGCTCATGTTGTAGCCAAAGCCGGCCTTGAACTCACAACTCTCCTCCTATCTCAGCCTCTGAACTGCTGGGATTAAAGGCATGCACCACGATGCTCAGCTTAAGAGATCTTCTCTGTAGTGATCATAAGTTTCCATTGCTTCCTTCAAGGTCTGAGAGTTTATCTTCAACTTCATTGAAGCAGTTTTGCCAACTTTCAATGGAATTTTTATTTTCCTGAATATCCCTTTCATCTGTTTCATGCACTCTAATTCTGTCTTATATTGTTCATTCAAAGTTTCCATTATTTTCTTATGTTCCTCTATTTTTTAAATCTAGATCTCCTTAAATACACACAGCATTTCTTTCATAATATTTGTCATTTCATTTTTTAGCTGAGGGATTATTTCTGATCTGCTTTCCTTTATAGTTTCATGGAGTTATTTCTTTACTTCAGTTGCCATCGCTTCAGAAACTTCATTTGTGTGATTTCCAGTGTCTTCCATTTCAGTGTCTCTTGGGTTGGTCTCAGTGGGCTGGAGGACTGAGACTGCATCTTGTTCTTTCATTTTGTCATTTTTCTATGGGACCTGTGTGGCTGACTAGGCAGCCTCTCAATGGATCGCACTGGAATGCTGCACTTGGTAGAGCTTCTATCCTCCAATATCCCTGTGGTTAGCTAGGGTGCATCCCCAAACTATGGCACTGGAGCCTTGTGCTCTGTGGTCTCTGAGACTGGCCTTTTGTTTCCCTAATGTACTGTGTTGGGTTGCTCTGGGATGCTTGTTTGGGCAGAGCTTGTATCCTTCCTGCAGCTAGCAGGGGCACACCCCCAGAGTGTGTCACCAGGGTCTAGAACCTGGCTGAATGGAGTTCAGAGCCTCTGGAACCAAGGTGGCTAGCAGAGATGCACCCCTGTGATGTGGTGCTGGTGCCTTATTCCTGGCCAGGTTGAGTTCAGAGCCTCTAGTACCCAGGTAGCTAGCAGGGGTGTACCCCCCACCCCAGTGTGTCACCATAGCCTAGCACCTGGCTGGGTGGAGTTCAGAACCTCCACTACCCAGGCGGATAGCATGGATGCACACCCGGAGTTTGGCACTGGGTCCTTATGCCTGGCTGTGTGGATTTCAGAACCTTCAGAACCCAGGTGGTTAGGTGGAGCATGCCCCTGGAGTGTGACACTGCCAGGACCTTGTGTCTGACTGTGAGAAGCTCAGAGCCTCTGGAGTGTGGGGCTAGCCAGAGCATAACCCCAGTGTATGGTGCTGAGGCCTTGCTCCTGGCTGGGCTGGGTTCAAAACCTCTGGGACCTGCTGCATGGCTAGTGGGGCTGCACCCCTGAACTATGGAGGTGGGCCTTGTGCTCTGATGGCCAGAGCTCAGAGTCTCCAAGCCCCTTCAGCTGTGCTGGTCACTCCCTGAAGAGTGGCTCTGGGGCTCTAAGCTGGGCTGAGCTCAGTACTTCTGTGACCTATGAGACTGGCCAGGTGTTCCCCCGAAGGATTGCACTGGGATGCTGGGCTGGGCAGTATTCGGATCCTCTGTGCAGCTAGCGAGGATGCACTGCTGGAACCAGGTCCTTACTCCTGGCTGGGTGGAGTTCAGAACCTCTGGGACCCAGGTGGCTAGGTGGAGCATGCCCCAGACTGTTTTTGTAGGATCTTGAAGTGCATCATTAAGTTATTTATTTTAGCTCACTCTGTTTTTCTGATGTGGGCATTGACAGCTGTGGAATTCCCTCTTAGAACCACTTTCATTCTGTCCCATAGTTTCTGGTGTATTTTATTTTATTTTATTTTTTTTCTGGTGTATTTTATTGACTTTATCATTTGATTGTAAAAGTTGTCTAATTTCTTCCTTATTTTCTTCTGGGGCCCATTGATTATCCCACAATATATTGAATCTCCACATATTTGCATAATTTCTATGGTTTCTTTAGCTATTGGGTTCTATTTTCACTGAACTCTGACCTGATAGTATTCATGAACTAATTTCAATTATTTTGTATTTATTTAAGTGTGCATTATGGTCTAGTATGTGGTCTATATTGGAGAAAGTTTCATGTACTACTGACAAGAATGAGTATTCTGTTATTAGGTAGAACATTCTCTAGATATGCACAGTCCATTTGTTCAAAGGTTTAGTTTAACACTGGTATTTCTTTGCTGCCTTCTCTACTTGATGTGTCTATTTGTAATAGATTGACTTCCTCCTCTATATTCGTGTTGATGTTTATCTCATCATTTATATCCAGTAGTATTTGTTTTATAATGGTGTGTGCACTACTGTTTGGTGCATATATATTTATAATTATTATGTCTTTCTGTTGGAGTCTTCTCTTAATCAATATGTTGTGGACTTCTTTGTTTTTTTTGATCAATTTTGGCTTGAAGTTGACTTTGTCTGAAACTAGGATAGCTACTCCTGTTTGTTTTAAGACTTTTGTGACATGAAATATTATTTTCCAGCCTTTGAATTTCAGTCTATGAATTTCTTTTAGATTAAATGTGTTTCTTGTACATAGTATAACATGGGCTTTTGTGTTTTGATCAAGTTTTCTACTCTATGTATTTTGATCGGACAGTTCAGACTATTCACCGTGAGAGTTTTTAATGAAAGGTTTTGGCTTATTCTTGTTACTGCATTATTTTTGTGTTACAGGTTCATTTCTTTTCCCTTTTTGCTTAACTGCTCACCTTGCCTGATGCATTCATCCTAGTAGACTTTCTGGCAATATTGACTTCAACGTTATGTCTAGGATATCTTTGATAAATTTTGGAGTGCTGGTTTTGTGGTCATGAATTTCTTTTTCTTTATTTTGTTTTTAAATTTTAGTTTATTCATATGTGTGTGTAGTACATAATGTTTACATTCTTCGTGGGAAGTTGGCACATGTATAAACATACTTTAATTATTTTTTCTTTTTGGTCATGAATTTTTAAGGTGTGTTTTGTTGTGGAAACCCTTTATTTCTCCATTAATTTTGAAAGATAGTTTTTCAGGATATATTAGTCTGGAATGGAAGTTGTTTTCTTTTCTCTTCTCTTCTTTCCTTTTTTTCTTTTCCTTTCTTTTTTTGTACCAGGAATCAAACTCAGGACCTCATGCTTGCCAAGCAGGCACTGTGTTGCTGAGCTAAATTGCAGCCCTAGAAATTATTTTCTTTAGGCTTTGAAACACTTGAAAATTTCCTGGTCATAAAGGTTTTTGTTGAGAAGTCTGTTGTTATTCTAATGAGTTTAGCTTTATTAGTGATTTGTGACTTTTCTCCAGTAGCTTTTAAATTCTGCCCTTGAGTTGGATTTTGACTATGAAGTGTTCAGGAAAAGATCTTCTCTGATTGTGTTTATTTGGATTTTATATGCCTATATATTGTCTTCTTTCTTGACTCTTGGAGAGTTTTCTTCTGTGATTTCTGTAAATAGGTTTTTATGATGCTTTTGCCATTTTCCGATTTCTCACTAATTCCAATCTAGCTTACATTAATCTTTGCATCATCTAGCAGCTATTGGATGTAGGTCATTTTCCATGATCTTTTCTTGATTTTAAGTTATCTCTGAGTATATGGTTACTTGCATCAGCTCTATCTTCTGAATCTGAGACTGCTCTTATTGATCATTTCTAATGCCTATATTTGCAATAGAATTTTTAATCTCCTGGATTTCTGTACCTTTTTATGAATTCTAATTCACTGATAAACTGTTCATTCATGATTTGCATCATTTTAGTTAGCTCAGTTAGCTTTTTGTGTCTTCATTGAGTACACTGAACATTTTTTCATGAAGTCCATTTTCTGTCTACTTATACTATTTTTGATCTTTCAAAGCACTTTGTTGATGTGGTTTTTGTTCTGTTTTTATCATTTCATGTAATTCACCTGTTTGATTTTTGATTTCTTCCCCATTCATACCCCATTGAATTGTCTAGGGGGGAGTTTGGACTTTGGGGAGGCATTTTGTTGACTCATCTTCTCATTTTTCTATTGTATTTTTACTGAGTTTTGAGAGTTGATCAGAATGGAAAGACTTTTGCCATTATGCACTCTCTACTTTTGGTGATGTAATATTTGCATTGTTTGCATTTTGATGTTTATATACCTTTTCAGCCTGCTCTGTTTCATAAGATCAGACCAGTCACTGTGTTGCCAGGAGAGAATCCATATCAGTTATATGAACGTCAACAGACTCAGCCATATACCAATAATGTACATTTGTAGAGGTAAGGATCAGTAGGCAGGGAAAGACTAGAATAAGGGCTAATCATTAGGTTTACTGGCTAATGTTGACTAAAAAGTTAAAAATTTTACTGGAAGGAGCAATTATCAAGACAAGGGTTAGAATTTTTTTTTTTTTTTTTTTTTTTTTTGCGGCACCAGGGATCAAACTCACAGCCTCACACCTGCCAGACAGGCGCTTAAGCTGCTGAGCCAAACTCCCGGCCCTGGTTTTTTGAGGCAGGGTCGCACTATGTAGCTCAGGCTGGCCTTGCGCTCCGCGTTGTAGCCCAAGCCGGCCTCGAACTCACAACGCTCCGCCTACCTCAGCCTCGCGAGTGCTGGGATTAAAGGCGTGCGCCACCACGCCCGGCTTAGAATTTTTTAATGGAGTGAGCTGATGGAGAAAGCCAGGTGCACTAACCAAATGGTCACCCCTCCCCATCTCTAGTATAATGCAAAGGAGAGGAAAAGGGGGAGGGAGGTATCTGTCTTAAAGGAAAATCCTTATGTAGTATATATATATATATATATAGCCACTTCAGGGGTTATTATTTTGCTGCACTAGATGACACACATCCTAATTCCAGGCTGCTTTGTCTATAAGATTCCTCCTTACTAACCTATAAATCCCAGAGACAAAGCCTGACAGGGAGTCTTGTATCTTTGTGTTCACACCTGAGATAGAACTAATTATGTCTTTTGATGATGCTACTGGGTTATATTCTCTGGTTCTCTGCTCTGACCCACCTCCAAGGTCACTTGGACAGGAATAAGAGCTATCAAATTCCTTTGGCTGGACTCATTGAATATCTATTCTTATTGACAGTGAGCACATGATCAGAACCATGGGCACACTTCCATTCCCACAACATGTACATAACTGAAACAAAAAACTTATCAAACATAAAAAGTTTTATACATGAATATATTTGGATATTTTAATGACTTTTCCTCTTAAAAACTGATTGTAGCAGGGCATAGTGGTGTGCGTCTGTAATCCCAGCATTCAGGAGGCTGAGGCAGGAGGACTGTCTTGAGTTCAAGACCACCCTGGGCTACATAGTGAGACCCTGTTTCAACACTTACCCCCCCCAAAAAACTGATTGCAGTTCACAATTCTCTGAAAGACTGCCATGCATATTTTGAAGTATATTAGCATTGAAAATAAAGTTGGCATTTGTTTTGAATAGAAATGAATTTGAATGACAAGTCCCCCACTTACTTAGGTCAAACTACTCTAGAGACTGCAGTCTCCTCAACTGTAAAGTAAGAATAATAATGAAATTTGCCTTTAGCCACTGTTGTAGGATAAACTGAAGATGTATTTGGGAAAATGTACAGTGGGTAACTGGCAGTGAACAAATGTCAGCTTCCCTCTACTGTTGTAGAAAAACCAATATCAAACCAAATGGAAGACTCTTTGCACAGAGGAATCTAGAAGACAACTTTATTGATCTTATGCTGGCAGGCTTGGGGACTATAACAGAGTCCAATCACCAACCACAAGTCAGTTTAGAGTGCAGCTTAAACACAGTTTGCAAGCAGGAAGTACAAGGCAGATGGCAGGTTATTACATGATTGTTACATGAGTTGCATTGTCACATAACATCAGGCAAGTTAAACAGATTTACTGACAAGGAATTGTTTACCATAATGTGGGAACATCCTGAGGACAAGGGGAGGAGATCCAAGTGGAGCAAGCAAACTTAAGGGTGTCCTTGATTGTGTCCCATACAAAGTGTTTGAGGCAAGCTGGAAACAATACATATTCTTTGAACTAAGGAAAACACAGGATGGGCATGGTCAAAGTGACCCAGTGCATTATCAGAAAAAAGCAACTGGATTCAGACAGTTAAGGCTGACTGAATTTAGCAGGATACTGATGTAACAAGCAGCAGAAGCATACGCAGAGGTCACTGTTTGATTTTTAGCTTGCTATCTCATGTATATAAGTTTGCTATTCTTTAACTGTGCCTCTGCTATTTTTATAATTGTGCCCTTACACTAAATATTGTAATGAGTGTCCAATATTCTTCCTGCTTGGTCATAAAATAAAATACAAACAGTAGAGGTAGAATAACTAATTTTAAATAAATCAAGGAATTAGCATGCTTTGTCTGTATAAAGATTTTGGATTTAAGAGCTACACATGAGCCAGTCTGAGGGTTAATTTCTGCTTTGGTTCAAATGCAGCCTCAAGTCAAGGAGCTGAGTGTGATAGTGGTCCCTTCTGGTCCTTGCTACCAGCCACAAACTGTGCTTTCAAGGGCCCCACAGTCTTCATTTCTGTGGGGTTCAGGTCTATTGTCCTTTCACCCTGTGACTTGTACATGGATTTTTATGTCTATCACTGAATACAGTGATGAACATTACATTGAACCTCTCTAATACTCAACTTCATTCACTGGGAAATGGAAAGAGTTACAACTAGTTCACTGGGAGTGTTACAAGGATTAAATACACAATGCATCAAAGGGACTAGGATTGGAGGATTGTCCCTATTTTTGTGATAAATATTAGTTCCCTAATCCCTCCACATCCACTAACACCCACATGGATGGCCATCTATGTCATTAAATGTAATGAAAATAAAAATCACACTGTCATCTATTTGTATGTCAGGAATTGTAACTTGCTATCACCTCCACCACACACACACACACACACACACACTTTTAAAAAAATTAGTTTATGTTTGGGATGCATAATAGAAACATCCTTCTTAGGTAGTTGTCATATATACATATCACATGTTGATTCTTTTTACTTCCTCTTCTTTCTGGTTTTCAAAAACACAACCCCCAGTTGGAGATAGATCCTAATTCTGTTTCCCTTGTAGAAGTCTACATTCTAAGAGCTTTACTTGGGGTGATGCTTCCTGAGCTTGAGGATTAAAGCTATGCAAGAACTAGGACATATATTTCTGGACAAAAATTGATGTAAATTAGGGAAGAATGTAGTATATATTTAGATAGTCATTGACTCATGGAGTACCCCATGGTAAGGAGCATACAAGTGCTGGCTGGATCTCACTTTTAGGAACAGGATTTCCTGGGGCTGTGCAACTCATTAGCCAGAAGAAATTCCTAGTCCTGACCTTCCTGCAATGTCCTTCATCAAAATCATAACCTAACCACGTACACTGGTGTGATCAGGTTGGAGGTGAATCGAACCTTCAAGAATTAAGGGACATGCACTGTGACCCATGCCCCTTATTTTTTGGATTCAATATAAATTTCCAAACAGTCCTGTTCAGCCTCTTCAGAAACCTTACTTTTACCATGTTACTTACTAGACAGGAACTGTTATGGTTTATACATTGGGTCAACTTGAGAAGTCTAGATGCTTAATTAAGTAACTCAACAGCTCTACATCCTGGGGTGTAGAGGACAAGCAGTTACCTGTTCATTGTATCCATTTGAGAAGGTCAGAAGTTTAACTGAGAGATTCAGCAGGGAGCCAGGGTTCTTACTTTGTAAATATTCTCATCCTGTGCAAAGGAAGGCAAGGAGATTTGTGAATTCTACACCCACCCCCCGGGTGGGGGGTGTCCTGTGTACAATATAAGGAAGGAAAAGAGACTTGCTCTTGCCCCACTTTTTGGCTCTATCTGCCTTTGCTTGCTGCTTCCTTGAAGTGTTGTCCTTGTGCCATGCCACCCTGCCTTGGAGCCAGTTGATTATGGACTGAAACCTCCAAAAACTACAAGATAAATAAATTTCCTTCCTTCATTTTGGGTGTCAGGTATTTTGTCCCAGCAATGAGACAAAAGTAAGAGTAACTAAGGAACTATTCCACTTCAAAGGCAGTCAATACTTTGGAAATAACAGAAACTCATTTACTGGTTCTGCTTTCAATTTAAAGAACAATTGAGGGAAACTCAAGAAGACATGGAAAAATTTAAAAATGGTCACAAAAAATACCCGCATGAGTCTTAGGTAGTTGTTCTGAAAATCAGTGGACATGTTACCACAAGGCAATTCCTGTGTGTGCAGGAGATGTTGGGGATGGTAAGGAGAGAGTATATGGTGGGTCAGTATAGTGGGGAAGGGAGCCATGCTTTCCTCAACAGGACTGATAATTAGGGATCTAAAATAGACTACAGATAAATCCATAGAAGACAAAAACATTAAAATTTCTACCACATATAGGAACACCCATTGAAGGAAAGTAAGCACCCTAAATCCCAAGATGACATAAAAGTTTCATCTTCATAGCAAAAGGGAGGGGGGATAAGTAGGCAAACTAGGTGAGGGAGGCAGTGGGCCTTTAGAAGATAGCTTGTAATAGCTACAAGTGAAATTCCAGTGGGTTCTATCCAGAGTTTTGACTTTGAATCACATACAGAATATTCCAGAAACAGCACTATTATGTGTCTGCTGTTCCCTGTAGTTTGAAGTAATCAGCAGATCAATGTCACAAATGTTGGGATGACATTTCTTTGAGTCTTACATAAAGGATGTGGCTCTTAGACTAGATCAGGCAACTCCTGCAGGGAGAAACTGTCCAGAGACCTCTGACTGTTTGCTAAGAAACCATTCTCAGTGCCTTATTAATGGTTTCTTAGTTACTTTTCTCACTTCTGAGACAGAATATCCAACATCCAAAATTAATGGTGGAAAGTTTTATTTAGCTTGCAGTTTGTAGAGGCTTCCATCTATAATTAATTGACTCCAAGGCAGAGTGGCTTGGCAGAGGGGCATTGCAGAGGCAATCCAGTTCATGGCAAGCAAAAGACAGTAAAAGCAAACAAGCAAGGGAGGAGACAAGCCTCTTTGTGTCCCTTGTATTGTATCCAGGATACTGGGATTAGGGCAGTTTCAAACCGATCAGTGTACTGGTTTAGTCTAAATCACAAACCCTTAATCTCAGCCACCTCTAAAAAAGCCCTACCTAAATCCATATGAGGCTTTCAGGGGACAAACAATAACAGTCTTTCTTTTTTTTTTTTTTTTCCCTCATTTTCTTCACCAGAATGAGCCGTAGGCAGCTCAGGGTCCCATGACATTATCCCACCTAAAGACACACAGAAAGCTTTAATTTTTTCAGGTCTAGTTTTTTTTTTTTTTTTTTTTTTCCCTTTTTTTTTGCGGTACCGGGAATCAAACTGACAACCTTGCACCAGGCAGGTGCTTAAACCACTGAGTCAAACTCCCGGCCCTATTTTTTTGAGGCAGGGTCGCACTATGTAGTTCAGGCTGGCCTTGCTCATGTTGTAGCCTCGAACTCACAATGCTCCACCCATCTCAACCCCCCGAGTGCCGGGATTAAAGGTGTGTGCCACCACGCCTGGCTAGATCTAGTTTTTGACAAATGAATATTCCAGCAATATAGCAAGCTTGAAAACACACACAATAGAACCTAACATAAGAATCCCATCCCAGAACCTACCTTAAATGTTCTTACCACCATAAGAATTATATGGGGAATTTATCTTTGAAATGGCACATAGCTATCAGACCTGTTGCAATCCCTACCAATTTCCTTATGAAACTGTCATGATAATATTCAGAGTAAAACACACAAGGGACCTAGTATGAATCTTAATGGAAATTAAAACATCAATGAAAAGGAATCAAAAGTAGATGAGTGCATAAGTATGAAAAGAACATTCTACATCAATTCAAACATTACAAAGTAATGATTAAAACTGGTCTACTTTCGTTTGTGTTATTGAGGTTCTAACATAGGTCCTCATGCATGCTAGGCAAGTGCTCTTTCAATGATATATTTCACTTGCTTATCTCTCTTCCCCTCTCCCTGTTTCCCTTCTTCTCTCCCTCCCTTCCTTTTCTCCCTCCCTCCCTCCCTCCCTCCCTCCATCTTTCCTTCCCTCCATCTCCCCCTTCCCCGAAATATTTCAACAAATATTTTTATCCTGAAAGGGTGGAACTGCACTTTTTCTTTTTCCTTCAAAATATGGAAGTTTGGTATCTTGGCAAGCATCCATGATGGAGATAATTGGGATGAAGCTGGTGCAGACCAGTCACTCTCAACTACTCATCACCAAATACAACGTCACAGGAAAGACAGAAATGAGAGAGCCCTGTGCAGTATGCTTTCTGCTCAAACTGCAACAGAATACAGGAAGGATTTACATCTCACCTTAAGTGAGCTGTATCACAGCTGGTAGATCATGGATCCCAGCAGAGTGGGCCAGATCATATGCACTGAGGTCACAGTGGCAGAGATCTATGGAGGTGGCCAGAGAGTAAACTTGGGCTGCTTTTAAAGTGTGGGATTATAGCACAGGACAATATCTTTAGACACTCCACAGTGACAGAGCTTCCAAATACTGGTGAACCATGAGGTCAGGTTGAAGGAATCCTGACCCCAGAGGCTCAGTGATTTAGAGCCTAGACTTCATCCAACAGTTTGGGACAAGCAATACAATGTTTTGTGTTTCAAGATGCAGGCTGAGGAAGGAAAAGATAGAAAGAAGTTGATTCTCAAGTTCTAGCCATTTCAAAATTAACAATTCAGGAACCTAATTTGCCAGCGAGGTATGTGGACTGGTCTCAACTAGAGATTTGGCTTTTGTGGCTCATGTTAACAATGCCCAATGCAGCCTTGAATAGCAGCATGGGGTACCTGGGACCTTGTGGAAGTGCAGTGTCAGACTCCACTCAGCACTGCGGATTCAGAATCTGGATTTTAACAAGATCCCCAATCTACTCCTGTGTCTGTTAGCCTGTGCCACATAGCTAGTATTGGTACTCGTGTTTCCAAACACACACATACTCTGGGAATTTCCAGTAGAATTCCTTCCTTTCTGGGTGGGTGAATTTCTGTTACCACCATCTTCCATCGGCTGTCTTCACCATGGAGCCCCTCCCCAACTCTGCCTGCTTTGGTGTGAGACCTTGTGAAACAAGTTGATGTAATTAAAAAAATTTAAAAAATTTTTTGGGTCCCGGGAATCAAAGTCATGATCTTGTGCTTGCCAGGCAGGCACTTATGCAGCTGAGCTACATCCCCAGCAAGTCAATGTAATTTTTAATTTAAGCTCCTCACCACACTATTTTAAAAGATTGTTTCCTTAACTGGACCCCAATCCCTATACTGCATATACAGTGTTAGCATTTTGTGCTATGATCCACTTAATTCAATTTTAAAATCCACAGAGAAAATGCATGCCAAAATGGATACTCATATAACATTTTGACTGTTCATAAATTACCAAAAATATATAGCTGTATAATATACATAGTAAAAATTAAATTTAAACAGAAACATCAATTTCTCCTTTTTCTCCTTTTGAAAAAAAGAATACTACAGACAAATTCAACTTCCTCTTTTTCTGAATTACCAACAGGCAAATTTGAATAGGATATATATTTTGCATTCTGTTGACTACTACTGGTGTCAAAAACAGGTGAAAAGGGGGCAAAGAAAAGAAAGAGAAAGAGAAGAAGTAGCAATAATAAAGTGCATCCTTGTGGGGAATGCATTGAATTTGTAGCAGCTAAACATGTTTTAACTTAAAATGTATCTTTAAATACTGTAATTAAAATTGTTGATAGTTCATGGTAGGGCCAGGGATATAGTTCAGCGACACAGTACCTGCCTGGCAAGCATGAGATCCTGAGTTAGATTCCTGGTATGAATTAAAATAAAATAAAATTGAATTAAAAAAGATATTTCATGGTAATATATTGGTCCCCTCAAACAAAAGGCTACTATAGTTGCAAAATTATCCATATAATCACTACAGTGATTATGGAAACAACCTGGATAAATCAGCTATGTCATCCTCTATTTGTCACTTAGGAGCTGGCAAACTCAGAGTTGGGTTCATGGCAGACTAGTAAGAAATGATATCTAAAACAAGCACTGTGTGCCTCATAAGGGTCATATGCATCCCATCCTCTGGAGCAAGTGTAGGAGGGGAGTTTGCCCTCCCAGGAGGGTGGAGCCATATCTGCAAGGACTCAGGTATTAGGAAATAACCAGGCCCATCCCGAAAGGCCAAGCAAGTGGATGAATTATGTGCCAGGCTCAACTACACAATGTAAAAGACCTACTATCTTTATCTCATAGATCAGGTCTCTGAAGTTCAGAGAGATAAAGACTTGCTTAGTCACCCAGCTGGAGACAGAGCCAGATCCCAGGTCTTTCTGAGGCCAGAGTCCACGTCATTGTCACCATGTCACAATCTCTTCCCAGAGGGGAGGGAGCCAGTCATGATCTAGGGCTTGAGAACATGAACAAAACAACCTGTCCGGGAAGAAAGTGAGCGTCTCACAGCAAAGCAGGCAGAGATGGGGAGGAGTTTCCATGGTGACGGCAGGTGTGGGATGGAATGTATAGAACATTGCCTACTCTCTCAGAGAGGAGAGCACTGTACTAGGAGTCCTCAGATCATGAGTGTTTGGAAAGTTGAATAAAAATACAAACTGTGTGGCAAACATTAATAGGCACACAAGTCACCTGGGGATGTTGTTAAAATTCAGATTATGATACTGTAAGGGCAGGAGGGGTCTGACACTCTGCATTTACACAAAATCCCAGGTGACCTCTGTGCTGTTGTCCAGAGACACACTGAGGGACACTGAAGACAGAGGACAGACTGAAGGAAGCATATGGGAAAGACAGGTGTCTAGCCTGGGTGACCATGCAATCAACTACTGTATGTGGGATCAGGTGTATTTGAGATTAGAAATTGAGTTGAGTTTGACACATGGTTACTTTGAAGGGCTTAAGTGGAAAAGTCCAGATATACAGGGGGTTGGATGCCAAAGGAAAGGCCCAGCATGGAGCTCTTCCTGGAATCCTGCCCTGGATTCTGTAATGGTTCCCTAAACTGTTCCGACCCCTGTGAGGGCTGATATACCCAACCAAAGTCACCCAGTCCTTCCTGCCCCTCAGGGAGACATTGGGTGGCAGAGAAAAAGGATACTAATTCCTTTGCATCTCCCAGGGATGACTCCAGAAAATGGAAAGAATATCAACCTGCCTCAACCTGTGAGACTGAGGCACTTGTGTCATAGGGGACAGACAGTTGGCAGCACTCATTTTGACTCTTTTTCCCTGACACTGAAAAGGACACAAGGCCAGTCAACTCTGCCTCCTGAACATCTTGCATGTCTCTCTCCCCATGCCATTCTACTCCATTGCCTGAGGTCAGGCCTCATGGTGCCTCATCCTTCTGTTGTCCCCAGGGCTGTCACTGACCGTAGCTTCCCTCAGCTCTTACCCAAGTACCTTCAGATGGTTTTTCTGAATTGCAAATCTGAACATAGCTGCCTTACTTTAAATCCATTAGTGAGTCATGTGTCTGCAGAATGCTTTCTCATGCTTGTCCTCCTTCCCTGATGTCCAGTCCGATCCCTCCCCTGCCTGTTAGGGTCTCTTCCCTGTGAGTTGGGTGTGATTTCGGCCTTGCCTGACAGTTCCACCTGGCCACAGTCACACTTCAACTTGGTTCTTCCTGGGAAGCACATGTCTCTCTTTTGGCCCTCTTCTCTGAGTCCCCGGAGGCCTCTCAGAAGACCTGGAGGTCCAAGTGTCTTCTCTGTGGTCTTGTGAGCCCATGCTGTGGGTTGTGGCCCTCTACAATACAGCACACATCACAGAACAGTAGTGACATGCCCCCTTCCCCGCACAAGTGCAGGCACAACAAGAATACCTGCTTGAAGAGTCTGGGCTCCGAGCTCTCTTCTCAGCACCCGACTCAGTGTTCATTCAGTCATTTCTAGAAAATGCATCTATTGAGCTCACGCAGATTCTTTTGTGGACCTGTTTAACTGTGGATGCAAATATACCAACTATAAGATGTGCTATGATGCAATTGAGGATATTCATATGGAGCTATTTGATGAAATTTAGAAATGATAAATTTTTAGTATTAGAGTGGAAATTGATTATTATATCTACACAAACATGTTTATGTTTTAAAGAAGCGTAGTGAGGTGTACTTCCCACATTACACAAATACACATGCACAATGGTATCACAGAGCTGTGTGTAATTCCAAAATACTGAAAAAAATTTAAATGTCCACACATAGGCAAGTAGAGGCACAAACTATGATCCAAACAATGGAGAAATTTGCAACTGTAAAAAATAGTTTATTTTTGAACTTTGAGATAATTTCTGTTATCCATAGTGAAACAAAAATGATAACAAATCAAGAAGCAAAAAATTCTCTGTAGTATGTTAACCTTCATGAGAGGAAGAACAGTTTATATGAAAATATACATTGAGCAAGATAAAAACAAATGGATAAGTTAAAAATCAATGCCATTTGTTCCCTATAGGGGGAGGAGAAGAAAAAATGGAAAAAAGAAGGAACGGGAATGGGACAGTAGCGATGAGCAGGGAACCCCATTTCCCTGAGCGCACTTTTATGATTAACCATAACTCTTAGGACCATGGTAAAGTTATGCATGTGAGAGAGCAAATAATTATTTAAAAGAAACAAGAATATGAAGCAAACCCAAACTGGGATACAAACTCTAACAACCTAACAGCATTTCAAATAAATAATGTAACCAAACTGAAGTGGTGAGGGAGAAACTAACAGGTGTCTTTGGAAAGCATCATTTTGCCTAAGTAGTATAAGATTGGAGATACAGATGTACAAGGTAAAAAATATTGTGCTCT
The DNA here is from genome assembly GCA_004363535.1 of Dasyprocta punctata. Lineage (NCBI taxonomy): Eukaryota > Metazoa > Chordata > Mammalia > Rodentia > Dasyproctidae > Dasyprocta > Dasyprocta punctata. The sequence goes on along the minus strand of RJWM01029020.1, from coordinate 8,485 downwards.
CTTTAGTAAATTCATTTCTGATACAGGTACATATTAGCAGTTCTGATATCATGCGCACTAGAAGTAAACAAATATGTAAGGTTTCTCACTTGTCAGAGAAAGTTCATTTAAGGGCTAACCAAATATACTGAATTGAAATATCTGGTATCACTATGAACTCATGATTTGTTAATATGCATATGGATATAGATACAGAAATATATAGAGAATTAGGTCTATAGGTGAGATAATACACATGTCTGTATGCTTTTCCCACTGGCAAACACTTGGGACCATGCAAACCCCAGAAGTGAGGACCATGCAGTCCAGTGCCTAGTTGTTTTTTTTTTTTGGGGGGTTTTTTTTTTGTCTTTTTTTAAATTTATTTTTTATTTTTTTAGATTTTTTTATTTTAAACAAAAGGAAAATAAGAAATCAAAACAAAACAATTTCACAACCAGCTAATAAGACAGTAACAATCATCAGCACATTGTATATTACTATATTCCCCAAAATTGTTTAAGATAAAAAATATAGACATGAAACATTATCTAACAAATTATTAACACAAAACTTTTGCCTCAATGTATCAAGAGAAACCTTCTAAATGACTATCTTTTTTGTTAAGATTATTGTTTTCAAATAAACATTTTGCATTAAAAATAAAATCTGAAGATAACCCTGAGAAAACCACATTTCACTCAAAATTCTTTTTCTCTGATTGTCCCAACTAATTTTTCATATATATAGATTTTGTTTCAGTTCAATTCAGTTTTTTTTTTGTCTTTTTTTGTCTTTTCGAGACAGGGTCTAGCTATGCAGTTCAGGCTACCCTTGAGCTCACTTTGCAGCCCAGGTTGGTCTCAAACTTTCAACCATCCTCCTGCCTTAACCTCCTGAGTGCTGGGATTACAGGCAAGTGCCACCATGCCAGGCAGGGCCTAATTCTGAATACGTTCCCCAATTCAAAACAAAAACAAGAATCATTGGAGAAATGTCTGAATGCAGGGCTGGGGTGGAAGATGTAGAGATAAACAGGCAACATCTTCAGTAAAGAAAGTATCCAGAAATGCTCCCAATGGAGGGTATTGCTGTAAAAGACAAGCCAGCAGCCACCATGAAGCAGCTCTCAAAGACCAAAGCTGGAACAATTTGTGCAACAAAATATAACTTGACAGTATTATCTTGCAATTCTTAGATTGAAATATCCATAGGTCTATCTTAATGTTAGTAAATAATTGATGAAACAAATAAACAAATAAGAAAGATGCTTTAGAAAAAAATTACAATTACTAAAAGTGGAAGGAATGAGGGAAATCGATCAACACTTTAATAATATTTGCCACAAGCAAGTTCTATTATGGATACCAATCTTAGTTGATAGAAACTTATTCAGAAGCAGAATATTTTCATGGTCATAAAATATCTCCCACAGTATACTTATTAATTCCAGAGGGGTACAAAGTAACAGTCATGGCACACATGATTTTAAAAAGGGATCAAGGCTAACATTACCATGAATGAAACAATTATCTCTGGAATGTGATATTACATTTGGAAATCATGCACTGAGAAGGGAAGAGCCTAACTTGTGAAATACTTTGCCAAGAAAAAAAAGAAAAAGCATAACCTCAGCAAGGAAAAACTCAGGCAAACTTCAGCTGAGGCACAATCCATAAAATAACTGACCAGTATTCTTTCAAAGTGTCAAGATCAGAGGAGACAAATGAAAAACAGAGCTAGATGAACTTTAAACTCTTTTTAGGGCTTTCATAAATAACACTGAAATGCAACATCAGTGGACCTGAGAACCAGCCACAGAGTGAGGAAAACAAGCAGACACAGAAGCTAAGTACTGTGTTGACTCTGGAGATGATTTTGGACCAGAAAAGGGATCTTGGTTGAAAAATTGGTGACATCTTAACAAGGCCTGTTATTCAGTTAACAATATCTTATCAGTGTGAAATTCCTCAACTTGACATTGTACTCAGTTTACGTAAGATATGTTCTGGACAAAGGATGTTTTGAACCCTGTATTAATTCTATAATTTTTTTTATTTTAAAAAGCAAAACAGAAAAAAGGATATAAATGATACAGAATTTTAAAAAATAGTAGGAAATTAACACTAGTTAATATAATGCATATTGTTATTTTAAAAGTAGTTGTTCAGGTTACAAGATTTAGGCAAGAAAAAAATGATGAAACAAACAATGAAAGCACAAACTGTTCTTTAGTTTTATAATTTTTTGTAGCCTCAGTAATTTCAAAGAAAGTTAAAAATGACACAAATTAATTTATTTTTGATGAAATAAAAATGAAGTTGGGATTTGCTTCAAATATTGTTGACAACTGTTGGCCAATATGCCTTCATGGGGCTCCCAGTTCAGTGGGGAAGCCAGACAACCTGTCAGAGCAGAGCAATATGGTAAGGGAAGCAGAGGATTGCTGGGAGGACAGGCAAGGTATGTTCCAAGCACAAGAACCAGAGCATGCAAGAGCTTGGCTGGAGAGAAAGACTGAAGTGTAACCAAGAAGGGAAGGGTCTGCAAACGACTCTGGTAATGCAGCCGAGATCTTCCCAGCCAGGGCTGGGACAACTCAGCCAGATTCCTTGTGCTTATACAATTAGGCAGCTGTATTCAAAATTTCACCCTTTGAACATATGTAGACGTTGATCTCACAATTTTCGCCATCAAGATTCATTTCCAGAAACCACTCCCCTATGGCTCTCTCTTCCTATCACCACCAGATTTTTTCATAAACCATAAACTTTGCAGCCTATTTTACAAAATTATTCAAAAGCAGAATACAAGTGACCTTCTGGGGTAACTGAAGGAACTTCAACCCCCTTTTAGTGCATTCATAGTTAACCTTGCAGTGCAAAATTAGTGATTACTCATTTTCTGTTTAATCTGGCATGGATTCTGCAAGCTTCAGCTGTGGGAGTGGCTGTTCCCTATTGGGCTTGGCATTTTTCTAGTCGCAGTATTAAAGCAGTTACTGTACCATGCTCAGTCAGCCTTGGAGTGCTGAATAAACAGGCAGCCGGGACTTCGCTCAGGTTAGTGCTACCTTTCAAATCTTCCTATATGTTCTCATGTCTGTTTCACTATGTGATACTTTGTATAAGTGCTTCAGGGTCTGCTGCCTGGTGTGCTCAGGGTGCAATTCAAGCATTGTTTCTTAGTTCTTTAAGGAAAAAAATAAGCAATAATTTAGAAAATGAATCCAAAGTAGTTGATGACATGAGAAAAGTAAGAGTGGTGTCATTGTCAACAATCTAAAAATATAACAAAGGAGTGACTGGAGGTGCCCAGGAGTTTGCACTTAAATTGTATTGGACATTGAAGATGTGGCATTAGTGTGATTCCAACAGGTGCTCACACACAAAAATACTGGATTTTTATTTGGGAAGGTCACATATTTGGGAAATCACCTTAGCAATGAGCATGGACCTGGATGGATGTATGCCTCTTGTGCCTTCAAAGCCAAATGTCCATCTTGGAAATCAGTTCACTGTACCTGCTGATCTGAATCCAAACTTATACTCTATAACCAACGTTAATGTTCATGTGGGTTCCTTTGTCATTTGCCAAGTAGCAGGACACTTGTTCTCCCCCACCTCCTTTCCTTTCCTCTTTTGTTTTTTTATCTCCTGCTGCACTTGTTCTTGCTACTCTTTCTCATTCTCTTTGTCTTTCTCCCTCTTCTTCTTCCCTTTCCTCCTCTTTTAGTGGTGCTGAGCCCATAAGGTGGGTAGTGTTTAAAAAATCTCAACATGTGCTAAGTGCTTGATGCCAACTGAAGGATGCAAATGGATAGTGAAATTCAAAAAGGAAAGCAGCATGTATTGTATATATTGTATGATTGAACGTTTTTAAAGATAGGTTGTTTTTAGTAAAATGTAGCTTTTGATAGTTAATAAATTTGTGATGGTTGTCTTTGATTAAAAGAAATTCACTGTCAAAAAATAAAATCTCAAAATGCAAGTGAGCATAAATATATAGGACTTTAGGAGATTAAGTCAGGTGGAACTGAATTTAACTCTTAGGAAAGCTTAAGAACAACAATGCTGTTCTTTTGAATTACAATGTTCTCAGTCTAACAGAATATAAGCTAATTCCCTTGATTTGCCAAGTTAAATGTTCTCCTAGGTTACTCTGCCAACATGCTTAATCAATTTTTTATACAATATGTTTCTTTTATACAAGTGACTTTCATTACTTTTATAATTCTGTAAGCAGAATTATCAGAATTATTACAATTATCATCATGAGTCATCAGTTTATTACCATAATCCTAGATTATCATTTGATTTCTCTATACTGACTACACTCTTAAACGGTGAGTCCTATAAAGGAAATGAAAAAAAATTATGTGATTCTTGAGCCACCATGCTGTCAGATACAGACTGTGAACTGAATGTTGCAAAGTATGCCATGATACAAATTAGGACAACTTCTCTGCTTCCTGGAGCTCACAATCAAGTGAGTGTCTATAGGGAGGGACAAAACAAAACAAAACAACCCAAAAAAACAAAAAAACAAAAAACCCAAACAAACAAACAATTACAAAACTATAACCTTCATAGGCTGTGAAAAATCAGTAATAAGAAGTAACAGGAAAAAAACTAGTATGAATATCAGAAGAACTGGGTTTGAATCTAAACTTTGTCATGTGTGGGTTAGCTGGCAATCATAACACTCAACCATTCCTCAAAAACTTGGAGGAAGAACCACATGATTTCTCAGGTCTTCTTTTTTTATACCTTGGGCAGTCCTGAAGGGGTAACTAGATATATCAGAGCACGTACATAAGATACCAAAATCACCAAGTAGTACGTAACATAACGAGAGTCAGTAGTGTCCTGGAATCAATGTCAGCATGTGAAGAATACAGTGATACAGGAAAGTTTCGTAGTGTAAGAGGCCCTGTGAAAAAACCATAACACCTGTGGACAAAGATACTGAAATGTGGTGGAGAACATGCACTGAATGATATGCTGCAAACAGCTTCTTTATATATCCTTGGGGAGCAACCCTAATGTAAGCATAAGAAAGGACACATGTGAAAGATACACAAACAGCTGAGGCTGGGTGATGATAGGAGCCATATGGGGCAGAAAGGACAAGTCCTTGATTCTTAACCAGGCAACCTTCTCCCAAGGCCCTGACTTGCTTAGAGACTGATGTTTGCTTTGAATTCTCACCAACTCATAAAGCGTAACAATTACAGGATACATTTTGCTCTGTCAGTGTTTATGAGTCTTTGCTTGGTCTGTTTAGGGCAGGGACCAAGTCAGGCTGGTATCTTGTTCCCTACCAGCCCTAGTCATCGCTTGACACAGGGAAACTGCTTAATAATTGTTAGTTAGAAAGTAATTAGGTAATTGAATTCTTGCAAAAAGAATTGAGACATGTTATATACATGTACTACCTACCCATGATGAATGTAATCATTATGTATGGCAAACATTACTAATAAAAATAAAAAATAAGTAGATAAAGAAATAAAAAGGAAGTAATTAGGTAACTGAATCCTCGCTTTTTACTGAAACCTGTACTTTGGTATGCAAACCTGAGCCAGCTTGCCCAGCCTCACTGCAGGTCCTGACTAGTCACCCTGCTATGTGCGCTTCTCTTCCTGGCTCCCTGCTTTTGTGCCCTTCTGCAAGCAGCTCGGAACAGAACTTTGAAAACACGTTCCTGGCTCATGAAGATTAATGCTATGTACTGAAAATGCAAAACAAAGGGTCGGTCCTGAGGAGAGAGAAGGGTATTAAAAAAGCAGTCTTTTAGGTCAATAACAACCATAGGTCAGTCTCATGGGACTGCAGTAACACTAGGTGGACCAGGTTGTAGTGCCCCCATTGGCAGCATGCAAGTATTTACAGCTCTTAAGTGTTGTATTAATCTCCTTGCTTGATCTTTTTGGAATTACAAACACAGGGGTATTCCACAGGCTAACGGATGGCTCGAGATGACCTAATTGTAGCTGCTCTTCTACTAATGTTGATAAGATCTTTAACTTCTGAGTTAGAGGCCACTGAGAAACCCATTTCAGATCTGTAGTTTTCCATTGAATTGGCAGTGCAGAAATAGGTGGAGAAGTGCCCGTGGACCCTGCTATAAATTTAACTCATATCCAATTCCAGATCTACCTTGTTTTATTAAAGGTTCAAATGGAAGTGCACAGCCCTCCAAATTCTTACCCAGACCTTTGTTTTCTTGATATCTCATCTTAGCCATCATCTTGTTAGTGGGTGATATGCACTTCTGAGGAGCAGAAGTAACTAGGACAGTGCCTCACTCTTTCATAAGGTCTCTGCCTTATAAATTGATGGGAATGAGCTCAATAAATGGTTTTATAATGCCTGTCTGTCCATCAGGACTGATACACAGAAATGGCAGAGCACCCTGTGAGACAGATTGAGGGGAGCCTAGCCTATCTGAAGTGTGGAGGCAGGTCTAGTTGGCCAAGCAGATGGCCAAGATTGGCTATTGACTATAGTGACATCAGTTCCTTTATCCAACAGTCCAGTAAGGATTCTCCATTTAATTTAACAGTATACATAGGCCTATGAACAGAAATATTCTGAGAAAAATAAATTTCCTGCTCAGATGCTTATCTTTGTCAGACTCATGTGAGAGGGAGAGAGCAGGAGATGAACTGATTGTGGGGAAGAGTAAAATTTGAGGAATCAGATCACCAGGTTCATTTACCCAAATGTTGGTGGAACAAACTGCAACTGATATTTCTTGATGACAATCATCATCATTTATTATGGTAAAAATTACAGTAAGTCCTTTAGAAATTAACCTTGATTTTCCAATAACTAATCCCATGTCCCCTTCTGGCGGTGGCCCATAGATTCTAGTGGGACTTAAAACTGATTCCCTCCCTCCTAGTAAATGAATGTGGGAAGCTGCAAGTAAGTGTAATCTCGCACTCTGGGTGGTTCCTGGAAGGAGGGACATAATGTCTTGCCTTGTACCCATCCTGGTAGAGGAACTGATGTTTGTCTGGTTTGGACTGGATACAACTGGTTTAACTGTGCATGAGATAGCAGGACACTGCTTGATACTGTCCCCTGTGTTTATACCTGGCCCCAGGGAAGGGCTGAATTGCTATTTCCCTGAAGCAGGGGTGTGCCTTCCTTATGAAATGTAGACTTGCAATTTTTTACCCAGTGAAAACGTTTCATGCAATGCAGACATGGAGTATGCAGTAAATCAGAACCTTGTTTAGCAATAGTCTGCCTAGTTGAGGGAGCTGGTGCCTTTGTAGGCTCTGGGCCGCACCAGCAAGTGTGTCCTTGATTGCCACAATTAGAACATTTGATCTTGTCAGCCTTATGGGCAAGATATTGGGAGATAGCCTGTGCCATGAGTGCGGAAGTATGAGTGGTAGATCCAATATTTTTGCACGGTTGTACGTAAGTAGATAAGTCTTTAGTATGAAGTACTGAAGCTAAGGCTCATTTACACTCCTTGTTGATGTTCTCATATGCTAATTGACAAAGGAATATTTTAGCTGCATTGTCATGAAAAGAAATCTGTCTATTTGCAGCTTCTTGCAATCTAGCTGCAAACTGGGTATAAGTTTCTATAAGACTTTGGAATATCTGGGTAAAGTACTTACTGGGTGTACCATCTTCTGGGATAGAAATCCAAGCTCAGTGTAGCAGGTCTTTGCACTGTGTGCATGACTGAACCTTCAAATCAGCATATCTGTCCAAGCCAGATAGCATTAGTAAAATGCTCCATTTACCTTTAAATTGGTCATGCAAGGACTGGAGAACTGCCGGCACCTTGATAGTGGTTGTTGTGGTTTGAATGTCATGCATTCTGATCACTTTAGTGGGCAAATATCAGGGACTTGGCTGAGAGCCACAGCTGCCTGTATTAAGTGTACAGCAAGAGGATAAAATAAAAAACAGAGATAAATTTAGTAATACATGATGAGTGACTGGGAAGTTGATATCTCCAAATGGGCCAAGAAAGTAACACTGCAAGGCAGCCACTATTTAATGGGTGTAAAGTAAAATTCAAACTAGCAGTGGAAAAATAGAATTCCAGTAGAAAAAAACATGCACCTTCTCTAGTGGGAAACTATAGGTTGTGGCTGTAGTCAGGAGACTATAGGTTGTGACTGAGCCTCACTGAATACTTAAGAACAAATGAAGCCTTGGAACCAAAGAACTGGAGAGGGACTTTGCTCCTGTCACCTCCTCCCTGTCAGGGATGTCCTCTGATTTTCAAGACTCGTTCCAGGCTACCAGGTCCTTCCACAGGATGGGGCCTGTGCTGTGTTTACAACCACAATGTAAGGAAAATGGCATTATGAGACAGGTGTGGTGCAATATGAGGACAGTGACCCAGGTGAGTGTCAATTTGATTCAAGAAAGTTTCTGGAACTTCTCTAACCCTTCCAGGAATAGGCAGATCTATTTTGTATTGTTGGATCTCTAACTATAATCCTAAAGTACATTTTGTTCTATGTATT
>RJWM01029019.1:0-24924 GCA_004363535.1 Dasyprocta punctata | reverse complement strand
GAAAGATAGTTTTGCAGGGTACATCAATCTGGGTTGGAAGTTGTTTTCTTTCAGGGCTTGAAATACTTCACTCCAAGCTCTTCTTGACCTGATGGTTTGTGTTGAGAAGTCTGTTGTGATTCTGATGGGTTTTCCTTTGTAGGTGATCTGTTTCTTTTCTCTCACAGCTTTTAATATTCTGTTCTTGTGTTGAATTTCTGGGATCTTGATTATTATATGTCTGGGTGTAGATTTATTTTGGTTATGGTTAGCTGGAGTTCTATATGCTTCACTTAACTGAAAGTCACTTCCTTTTCCCATGCTTAGGAAGTTTTCTAAAATTACTTCTGTAAATAGGCTTTTAATTTCATTTGTACTGACCCCTGCTTTTTAACTCACACCTTTTATTCTTAAGTTATGATTCTTCGGGTTGTCTTGCAGCCATTGTATTGTTACTTCCAGGTTTCTTGTTATTTTTAAGAGATCTTTCCTTTCACGATCACAAGCTGCAAACCTGTCTTCAAGGTTTGAAAGTCTATCTTTAGTTTCTTTCAAGTGATTTTGCCAACTTTCATTGGAGTTTTTGATTTCCTGGTTATCTCTTTGAATCTGTTTCATGTATTATAAATCTTTTTTGTATTGTTCATTCAAGGTTTCCCTCATTTTCCTATGCTCCATTTTTCATATATGTCTCCTTTAGAGTTGCCTAGCAGTTCTTTTATTATGTTTTTCATTTCTTCTTTTAGTTGAGTTAGTATTTCTGTTCTAATTTCTTTTATAGCCTCATGAAGTTGTTTCTTTACTTCAATTGCTATCACCTCAGAAACTTCAGTTGTGGAACTCCCGATCTCTTCTGTGTTTGCATCTCTTGGACTTGCTCTGTTTGGATTGGAGGATAGAGACTGCCTTTTGCGTCTTTTTCTTGACATATTCCTGGGTTCTTGTGGGCAAATGGTTACTGGGGACCCAGGCACTCCTTGCATTGGCTGCAATTTCTCTGAAGTGAGACTGGTTCTTCTAGCCAGTGTTGATTATGGATATCTGATGGTTGTCACTAGGGGTGCTGTTACAGTGCTATCTGCTGCCTTTCCCCAGCCCGCCTTGGCTCCCCGATGGCTGGTACAGTGCATGCAGGGCGGGGCCGCCGGCCACGAACCTGGGCCAGTGGGTCGGTCACCCTTGGACTCTCCACTACCACCTCTGGAGCGCGCATGGAGCCGCCGTCTCCAGACTGAGCAGGTCACCCGCAGGGTACGAATGTGTGCAGGGGTAGGGCTCAGCCTGAGCAACCTCCAAGGGTCTGCGCCCAGCTAGGAGTCCCCAGCCCAACTCCAAGATGTCTCCCAGCCAATCTCTTTCTCTGGCAGAAGGGTGAAGATCTCTGTACACTCACCGTCACCCAGTTCAGTTCTCCAGGTCTGCTCCCCCGTCCTCTGCCACTCTCCTCCAATGCTGCCTCTCTCAGCAGAGGCCTCTGGGGTTGCTGCGGCGGCACCTTGATTGTGTGTCCCCAGGTTCCAGCAGCTCCTCTCACACAGTGGGTCAGGCTCCAGGCAGAGGCGCCGCCAGCCATCACCTTCTTTGTTTAAGTGTTTCTTTTTACTCTTTCTGTGGGCTTCAATTCTCGCTTTAGATTCTTCCTGGGTCCAGAGGACCCACTTCCTTCCTTCTTGTCTTCCCCATGTTGCTATATTCTGGCATCTGGATGGTATCTCTCAGGGAGGATGTTTACTCTGCTGCTTACTGTTCCACCATCTTGTTCTTCTCCCTAGAAAGTAAATTTTAAAAAAGAATTTTATTGTAGTAAAATGTAATAACATAATATTTATCATTTTAACCATTACAATTTTCTAGTGTTAAACACATTCATGGCGTTATTTAACCATCTCTGCTATCTATACCCAGAACTTTTTTTTAGCATGCCCCCGAAATCTCCATACCCATTAAACAGTAATTTCCCCTTCTCCACTCTCCCCACCTCTGGTAACCACTTTTCAAATTTCTGTCTCTATGAATTTGGCTATTCTAAGAGTTTCATACAAATGGAATCAAACAAGACTTCTGTGACTGGCTTTCATCACTGAGCATGATGTACTCAAGGTCCATCTATGTCGTGTGTGTGTCTGAATTGCTTTTCATTTTGTAACTAATGTTCTAATACAAATTCACACACATGCACACACAGTGTGCACACCCAGTGGTACCTCAGTTTACAGACTTAATTCATTCCATGATTCTGGAGAAGATGGCCACATTTATGTTTCTGCAGAATGATGGCTACAATAGTGTTTCCTACCAGATGCAGAGTTTGCAAACAAAAGGAAAATTTTACCAAATGCTTCTGTTTGCAAACCAAATTTTTCACCAAAAAACAAAAAAAAAAGTATTTGTGAACCAAGGCACTGTTGTGTGTATGTGAGTGTGTGCATATTACATTTTGTTTATCAGTTCATCAGTTGATGCTCTGATGAACTAGTTGTTTCTGCCTGCTGGCTATTTCAAATAATGATGCTAGAAATATTGTATAAATATGTTCGCATCTCTGCTCTCAGCTTTTTTGGATTTAAACCTTGAAATGGGATTGCTGCATCATATGTTAGTCTGGGTGTAACCTTTTGTGAATGCCACGCTGTTTTCTACGGTGGCCTTAGTATTTTACATTTCTTTCACTAGTGCATGAGGGTTCCCGTTTGTTTTCATCTTCACCAACATTTATTTTCCATGTATTATCGACATCGAGTAGGCATGAAGTAGTGACTGTTGTTTTTTGTGTTCCCTTTTACCCTAGTGATGTTGAACATTTTTTCATGAGGTAGTGTCCATTTACCTATCTTATATACGGAGAAATGTCTATTAAGTCCTTTGCTCATTTTTTAATTGGCTTATTAGTTTAAAATATATTTCTTATAGACAGTTTAGAGTTGGATCACACTTCATGTAAAAAGTATTTTAAATCTATATTCTTATCGTCCCATCTGTTTTTTTTTTTTGCTGCCTTTTAGATTAAAAGAATCCTATGATTCCATTTTCTCTCATTTGTTGACTTATTAGCTCTTATTTGTTATTTTTATGGCTTGTGGTATATATCTTGATAGTTTGCCCTCAAATAACATACCAGTGCATGTCTAATATAAGAACATCATCATAATATACTTCAAATTTCCATCATAATGTTCCTGCTTTGTCACTACATTTTTCTCCTATGTTACAAAACTCATTACTTTTTTGGTTTAAATAATCAGTTGTCTAAAAGAGGTTTAAATGAAAAAAATCATGAGTTTACCTTTGTGACTACTATTTTAGTTGCCTTTTTTTTGGTATGTAAATCTGAATTTTTATCTGGAATTCTTTCCTTTTATCATTTCTTACAGGGCATGTTGCTGGTTCTGAATTCTTTCAGCTCTCATATGTCTAGAAAGCCTTTATTTTGCCTTCATTTTTGAAATACATTTTCATGTGTTATAGGAGTCTCATTTGACTTCTTCCCTTTCAATACATTGAAGGTGCTTCTCCAATGTCTGTCAACTTGTATTGTTTCCAATAAGAAATATCCTGACATTCCAAGTTTGCTTTCTAGATGTAACATATCTGTTTCTATCCTTTTGTCTGTTTGTAAGATTTTCCCCCCATCTCTGTTTTGGGCCATTTGTTATAATATACCTTGGTGTAGTTTTCTCCATGATTTCTGTGCTTGGGTTTCATTGGATTTCTGGATCTGTGAGTTTATAGTTTTCATCAGATTTGGATAACTTTTGACCAAAAATTCAAATACTTTTATTGTTTCCCCCTTTTCTTACAGACTCCAATTATGCATACATTAGGCTGCTTGAAGTTGTTTCATCATTTTCTGATGCAATTATCTTTGAAGGTAATTTTTTCCATGTGTTTCATTTTGGACAGTTTTGATTATTATCTAATTTGCTGTTAATTCTATCCTGTGTATATTTCATTTCATTTACTGTAGTTTTTACTTCTTGGATGTTTTATTTAGTTCTCAAATTTTTAATGATTTTATTCTTTTTGAACATACAGAATATAGTTAAATTCATTTCTAGTGTTTTATCTGCTAATTCTATCATCTGTATCAGTTTTGGGTTAGTTTTGATTTGTTGGATTCTTTCCACCATTATGGATCATGTTTTCTGGCTACCTCAGGCCCAGGAAAGAACCTCCCAAAATGATAGGCAATAAGGGTGCACTTCAGTCACATGGTCCAGGGCAATGCCAATTCCCATACCACTTGGGATCTTCAAGTCTTATGGATGTCTCCCTAGCAGGAGACAATCAGGTCTGGGCTAAATGCTACTGTCATCCCATGAGGCAAGTACTGAAAGCAAGAACTGATAGGATCTGTGCATGAAGCTGTGCTTGAGCAATTTGACTCAACCACAAAGACGTTCAAAAGCATTCAGAACCATGGTAAAATGTGTAATTCACAATTTTTAGCAATATAAAATATTAAGAAAGCAAAACTGATCAGATGTACAAAAAAGCCAGTTGACCTACGCATGCATTGGCCATGTTAGGTACTGTATGAAAGGGGACAGGACTCCACCATCTGTGTGTTACTCTTGCTTCCTGTCCTCTGCCCTGCAATCTAGAGCCACCCTCACCTCTGTGTTCTCAGCCTTTCAACTCCAGGTGGATGCTCACTCTGGGTGGTCTTTCTTATACCACCAACTATAAACTGTTAAGGGATAAAGCAGGGAGCAGTCTTGGGCTCACCTTATTCCCATTTGCATCAGTGTCTTGCATTTTGATGTGGTTTTTGGACTTACTTTGAAATTCTTTGGTGGTATCAGAAGGTTAAACCCAGCACCTGTGACTCCATCTGGATGGAGGTAGACTCAGTACCCTTTCTTTTTTGTCCCATTCTGATGCCGTGTTTCTTGGCCTCTGCCTGTCCCAGCCTCCCTCCATCTCTTCCCTCTCCTTATGGACTCCTTTTCACTGCTGCAGTTGCTACAGACACCCCTGGCTGCCTTCATTGCCTTGCACACAGCTCAGAGGTCAAGCACCATCGGTCCTGCATTTCCTGAAGGGACCTGTCTTGTCTGTCTCCTGCAGGATCTGTCCTGTATCTCCTGGGGGGAACTGTCGGCATCTCCTGAAGGTTCCTGTCCTGTGTATCCTGGAGGGAGCTGTCCTTCCCAGAGTGTTCACATTTCCACTCACAGCTGGTCCTTTATTTACTCTGCAAACTTGTGTAGAGCTGAGCTGGGTACTAAGGAAGCTCTAGCAAACGTGACACATTTTGTTTCTGCTTATATGAGAGTGTTATGAAAATGTATTTAATATACAGAATGACCAGAATCCCTGGGGGTGTCAAGGCAGCTGAGGAAGTATATGCTGGTGTGCTTCCAGCTGGAAAAGGAGGCAACCAGTAGGAGTTTCTGAAGGCCTAGTGTATGAGTGTAAGATAGGAAGAGGGAAGTGGGGAGTTCCAGAAAAGGCCCAGTTAGCAAAGGTGGGAGCATTCTCTGTCCATGTAGCCATCCCCCAGGAGCTCCAGGATTGAAGCACAGTTCCATGTGGCCTAGACCCTAATGACTGTTTCCAGTCATGGCCACCTTGGTAAATCAGTGGCTTCTAAAGATTTCGTCTAAACGTCCATGGTGATTATTGCCATGATTATTTTCTCACTTTGAGAAGGCACCTGAGGCTGCCAGATCAGATTAGTGACTTAAAGCAACAGAAATGGATTCTATCACAGTTCTTAAGGCCAGAAACCTGAAAATAAGATTCCAGCAGCAGGATTATGCTCGAAGTGTTCAGGGGGAGGGTCCTTCCTACCTCTTCCAGTTTCTGGGGCCTCCAGGTGTTTCTGTCCAAGTCTGCCTCACTGTTAGCTGGCTATCTTCCCTGTGTCTCTGTCTCAGTGTCCTGTACTCTTCTCATGACATCAGCCATTGTCTTTAGAACCTACCCTACTTACTCTACTATGACTTTGTCTTAATACATTTGCAAAGACCTTGTTTTCAAATAAGGTCACAGCCTGAGGTTCTTGGATAGTTGCGCCTTACTTGAGGATGCTCTTCAACCCACTTATGGTTTAGATACAAAATGCCCTCCCAAAGTCTCGTGTGTTCAGAGGATCATGGGAGTGCCATACTTATCAGTGTACTAATCCACTGATGAATTCATAGTTGGATGTGTTGTTAGGTGGTGACACCCAATTGGAGGAGGTGGTTCACTGGAGGTGTGCCTCAGTTGGTCTGTCTGTCTGCCTCTCCTTTCCTCTCGCGTCTCACCTCTCATTTATTCTAATTCATTTTCATTCTTATTTTCTTTATCTCTCTGTCTCTGTCTGTCTGTCTGTCTGTCTGTCTGTCTGTCTGTCTCTCTCTGCTCTGTTTCTTGGCTACCATGGGTTGAGTTGCTTTCCTCCTTTATACCCTTCTGCCATGATGTTTCTGCCTTTGAGACAGACAGTCATAGACTAGACCCTCAAACTGTGAGCCAAAATAAACCTCTCCTTGAACTTGTGAGTGTCAGATATGTTGTTCCAGTGATGAGAACGTTGATTAATTCACCAGTGCTCTTGGCTATGTTGTGGGAGGGATTGTACTGAAGCCTTTTCTGGAGTAACCAACACTTGGGACAGAATTTAAACTATATGTGGGGGATACTCCCCATTCGCTCGTGGATGTGAAAGGACATTTTGTTGGGAGCCATTTACTGGTTGATCTAAGAGGAGGATTCAAAGCACTACTAGCTGTTGCACTGGCAGCTCAAGTGGTTCTGGGAGGCAAGCTTACACCCAACTTCATGAAGTGGTGCAGGTCCCAAGGTCAGTGCTGTGGTTGGCCTGCCTGAGTCTTACACATTGTTTCCAAGGGCAGACAGGGTAGCAGCCAGCCTGCCAGGAAACAGTCACAGTTAGGAGAAACCAACCCTCGAGTAAATTTCTCTCTTTTCATTTTGTTCTCCAAGAGCATTGAGAAAGATTTTTATTGTTATTGAAGTCTATAAAAATCCAGCAGCTCGAAGAAGAAATTTAATAGATTTATAAAACATTTTGTCAAACCATTCAGGAGACTTCTCCTTGCTCAGAGACACAGGGTGCAGGGCTAGGTGGTGGCCATTGTCACATCTCAGTCTCCACCATCACTGACATCCCTGGAGGCCAGAGAACTTTGCAATGCATCCCAGAGGAGTGTCTTTGAAGGACTCTGAATTTGTGATGCTCATGTATTTTTTATTGTGTTCTCCCTTTCCCTGGCTGTGAGACACTGGGAGATATACAGGGAGCAAGTGCTGTTTGAACACTTGTTTTCTCTGTCTGGTCCCTGAGTTTATCTGTGTATCAGTGGCAGTGGGGGAAGTGGGGGGAGTGCGCTGCCCTAGTGAACTTTTTGGGCAACTGCCTCCCAGCATCCTCTGCAGGATGAATGAGCTAGGAACACTCGTGCACTGACCCTTTTCACTCTCCTGGGCCTTTCTTGAGGAAACCATTCAAAATATGGGAGCAGTGTTCCCATGGCATTTCTTTTCAGTAAATTGCCATGAGAAGGCCCAGAATCACACCTCTGTGGGGGAGGTCAGATGAGGGGAGGTGTCAGAGTGGTGAGGACCATGATGCCAGCTACTGCTTCCATACTTCGAGCTCCCTTTGTGTCCACATGTTTCTGCTATGTTGGAAATCTTCATAGACTTTTGTCCCTTCTAGTTGCTTGCTTAGTGTGTCACAGCACGGTGATTAAGGGTGAAGTTCTCATCTTGGTGAACCCTCAGGCCCCTGTGTGTGTGCAGGGAGGGGGTGTCCATCACCTCCATCCCACTACACTGCCTGGGGTCTCTCAGCCTGGGGCTCTAGCTGGGGTTTTTAAAATGGGAGAGAAGTCTTCCCAGGACTGAGTGTCTTGTTGTGTCCCCTCGAAATTGTGTTGGAGACCAGCCCTCAGTATGGCTGTGTTTAGCAGTGAGGACTCTAGGGAAGCAATAAGGTTAAATGAGGTCTGAGGGTGGGGCCCTGGCACGATGATATGAGTGTCCTTATGAGAGAACAGCTCATTTGCTCTCTATGGTGCACAAAGAGGAGGCCCTGCAGAGGATGCAGCCAGAAGGTGGATCTACAGCCAGGAAGAGGAGGGTCCTCACCAGGATCTGAGTTGCTTAAACCTTGACTGTGGTCTTGTACCCTCCAGAATATTGTTTCTCAGTTGCCCTTGTCCAGTCTTGTATTTTGTTACAGCAGCTGAGCAGATGCATATGCTACACTCCAGTCATGCCAGAAGCCCTGGGTGTATGCTGGTGCTAATTTTTCTTAAGCTCCCTGGGTTTCATACACAATGACAACCTAGACCACCATCCTAAAGGATGAGCTGTTTCTCCCTAGATCAGGGGGTCTCCAGGCTCTGAGAATATTGGTAAGCTTTAGAAATGGGCTCCAAACATTTAGGGCCTGGTGCAGAGGCACAGAGGAAAGCCCACAGCCACATGGCTCCTGTTTGAAAGTTGTTGACCAGGCTAACACACTCTCAAATAAAATGAGTTCTACTCTGTTGCACTGACCACATATTCAAAGTATGGAAATTCAGCATTTCACATGACTGAGAGCAGGCAGTATACCAAATAGGATTGAAATTATTTGTTCCGCTGTGTGTTCAGACATTGTATCTCTCCCCTACAATATTTGGGTAAGAATAAAGATATTATTTATTATATAGTCCACAAAGTTTGTCTTTTCTTCTGTTCAGACAATTTACCATCTATGTTGTTATAATCTAGCTTTATGCATAATCTGTGTTCCATTGGTGGTAGTAATCTAAATTGTTAAAAATGTAATTACTCAGTGCATACAAAATTTGTATGGATATATTTCCTTTTCTTTTATTTCCTTTCCTCCCTCTTCCTCCTCCCTTCTTTCCCTCCCTCCCTTCGTCCTTCCCTTCTTTGCTTTCCTTTTTTTATTGGATGGAACCCAGGGCCTCAAGCATGCTAGGTAAACTCTCAAGCGCTGAGTTATATCCCCAGTCCTGGAGCCCTGGATGTAGTTTAATTTTTTTAAAGTACAGTAAAATAAATATTAAATATTCTACATTTTTCACGGTTCCAAAAATGTTGTCTACTAAAATGTTCCAAGTTGTCCATTCAAAGGCAAAATGAAAATGAAAATCAACATTGTAATTTTAAATCAAATAGCTTAAATAAAATGTAAATGTTTACATTTAGGTTTTTGAACATTTAATCTCATTTGATAGTTTAATGAACATAAAACAAATCTGAGCTCCACCACTCCGGCAGAGAATCAATATCTGGCCTCATGCATACTCCACATACACTTATATACATGCATATTTTAGATTATTATGGTTTAGATATAGAATGTACTTCTGAAGTCTTATGTGTTTGGAAGTAGGGCTTTTTGAAGGTGATTATATAATGGGGATGGTAGATATAATCATCAGTGGGTTGATCCATTGATTAGTTCATAGCTAAATGTGATGTTAGGAGGTGGGTCTGGTTGGAAGAGGTATGTTACTGGAGTGTACCTTGGGAGGGTGTGTTCTCCTCCTTTCCTCCTCCTTGCTCTCTCTACTTCCTGGCTGCCATGAAGTAGGTAGCCACAGCCCTCCACCATCACAGTCTTCCACCATGATATTTTGGCCTTGGAGCTAGCCAGCCATGGACTGAACCCCCCGAACAATGAGCCAAAATAAAGTTCTCTTCCTCTAAATTGTGGGTGTTGGGTATCACTTCTCAGCTGACTAATACATGGAGTAAGATAAATTGTTTAATATTGTGAAAGTAAATTTAAATGAATTTAAATAGAGGCTCGCAGTGAAGAATCCTAAGCAGATTCACCCAGTAAGACCATAAGTGACCTTGAACTTGATAATTTGCAAACAGGAGTGAAACTGAACTTGAGCTGTGACTTGTAAATGCCTATGTTAAAGAAAAGCAAAATAAGCTCAATTAATCAGAAGCTGCCACCTAACAATTATATGATTAGACATTTTACAACAGCATAGACCAAGCCAACCACAAAACTCTAACCAGTCAGGTCTTTTCTTTGCCTTATTCTGTGTTTACCCTATAATTTCCTATTGTTCTCGTGGTAAAGCCCAGAACCACCTCTGACTTGGTACTTCCTGATTCATAAATTGCTGTTTGTTCAGATATGCACTTTACAATTTTATTGTCTCAGCTGATCTTTAACACTGTTGTCAAATGGTTTGCAAATGCCATATGCCCTGTGGTGACTATTGAGTATTTCTAAAAGCACATTTGGAAAATTAAGAAAAGTCATGTTTTGAAGTACTGGGAATGCTAAATCATTATGTAAGAATTCCTTGCATTCTTGCTATTTGGAAAGAAATACCCGACCACTTAATTATAGTCCTTGGGGGTTCCAGGACCCCTGAGAATACCAAAATCCAATTCAAGTCCTCTCTATAGAATGGTGTAGCATTTGTACATCTGTAGTTATAACCTGTTCAGATCCTCCTGTATACTGTATAATATAATGTCAATGCTCTGTGAGTAGTTGTGATACTTTATTGTTTAAGGAATAATGACAAGGAAAGTCTGCATGTTCAGAACAGGTCAGATCTTCTTCCCAGACACTTTTGATCTGAAGCTGTCCCTGGATGGAGCCCACAGATACGAAGACTGACTGTAGTTGACTTGTGTCTTACCCAGCTACTTCTACCGCTCATGTTCTCCCCATGCAGAAGTCTGTCTGCCTGTCTGAGTTTTTCATGTCACTGTCCACAGCTGCCTGGTACAGTCACTTGTGTTCAAGGACTTGTGGGAGGGGCTGACATGAGATTCTTGACATTTGGCCTGTTCTCTTTCATAAAGATATAGGACCCCCAGACTGTCTTATTGTCACCCTCTCTGGGTGGGGACCTCCTCTAAGGGAAGGGTGGTCTCAAGATGAGCCATCACTGTGCTGCTCCAGCTCCAGAGGCCTGACTGCTCAAGCTTGTCCACTGGGCAGCATGAGAAGAGGTCAGAGAGGCATTGTCCCCTCAAGTCTCGCAGAGGACCAAAGGACATTGACTCTTGAGGTTGGTTTATGGTGGTACTTGGGCTGGTTCTGAGCACCAGGTGGGTGGGATCATGAAAGACGTTGAGAGTGAGATACAACTCTGCTTCTGGGGAGAAGATGGAGGCGTAAACAGTGGCACAGCTCTCAGTGGGCTAAGCATCTGTTCCACTTGAGGTCATATGGAGGTGAGTGAGTCAGATCCCAAGGCAGCCCTGTGTGTCTGGATCTTTAATGGTCCAGCTACCCAGGTGGGGCTGAGACCCATGGGGCAGGCAGTGTGTAGGAGTATGTAAAAGGTCTCTGGGCTGACAGCCTCGCTGTCAGGCTTGAGAGGCCATGGAGAAGGAAGCCAGAGCCACTCTGGCCTTCGCCTATCCTGCCGTGGGGATCAGGAAGGGTGCCAGGCTGGGCTGTTGGACAGCACTGCTCTGAGGAAGGTGATGACTGAGAAGCAGTGTACAGCCTGGGCACCTTCCCAGGGAACCTGCAGGTTGCTCTCCCACTGGGAAGTGAGCTCCGACTTTCCGACTTCCCAGCTGGAAAGGGACTTCATTAACATCCTTTCTGAAGACAACAAGACAAGAAAATTGACATGCAGGATGCTAAGGATAGCTGATTCCCACAACTGTAGGAAAATAGGAATTAAACCCATCTTAGGCTTAAATACTGTTATTATGGATGATGGCAGGGCAGGTAGCAGTGACTCCACCCAAGTCCCCCCAGTCAGAGGTTAGACTCTGTGTGCCTACCACACCCCACCTCCAGATATCCAAAGCCAGCTTTTGACACTGTTGTATTGGCACAGAAAGCTGCAGAGGTCTGAAGCTTGGTTTGAAATTTCTGGGCATTTTAGTAATGCACACATCTCAGTCTTAACATCTCGGTGATATTTCACCTCTCCGCTGAGGTCTTAGAACTCTGTACTTTCCCTGTGTATGGTCCAGTTCCCAGACACAGTAACCTTACTTGGCTTTGATTGCCCAGGGCTGAGAAGATGGGCCAGTCCTTACCCGGGCCTGGAAGCAGCGACTGTCATGTCTTAAGTAGGTGACCCTGTGGGTGACCTCTTCACACTGGGTCTTGGCCAGTAAGTCAGAGTGTGGCTGGTCCAGGGTGAGATCTGGGTTCAGAGAAGAACCCAGCAAAACCTGTTTTCAACTTGTTGTGGCTAAGGTTGTGGAGCCTGTTCAATGCCAGGGTACCTCAGCCAAGCCAGACACTGCTGACATGTGGTACACTATGGTGTTTAATGTTCAAAGAACAGTGAGTCTGCAGCCCTCTGCCACCAAGTACTGGGATTTTTAAGAGCTTGGTTTGCACTTGGGGGTGATTTCTTGTATACCAAGATATTCCCGGGCCAGGGATATAGCTCAGTGGCACAGCGTCTGCCTGGCAATCATGAGGTCATGAATTAGATTCCCAACCAAGATATTCCCACCTGTATTGTTAATTTGTACATAAAAATTTTTGTATAAATACACTATTCTTTTGAAAACCGACTTTTTCCAACTTCCTCGTTCTGTATTGGTATGTGTGTACTAGTCACTTTCCTGTCACTGGGACAACGTACTCGATAGCCAAAAGTTAAAGGGAAAGAGGTTTATTTGGCTCATGATTTTAGAGGGTTCATCACATGACTAGCTGGCTCCAAGGAAGAGATGGCAGGGTGCAAGGGTATAGCAGAAAAAGGTGTTCATTCCATGACAGCCAAGTGCTGAGAGAAAGGAGCCTGGGATAAGAATACACCCTTCCATGTCCCACCCCTGGTGACCTCACCTCTGAACAGCACATTCAACTCTGAACTCATCTGTTGATTAACCCACTGAGGAATATAGCGCCCCCACCCTATCCAGTCACCTGCCAACAGCCCCCTCTCTGAACTTAGGAGACTTCAGGGGGACATTTTAGATCAAACCATACTAGAGTCTCACATGAAGGCATTGCATCTTAATTTTTTCTTCTAGAGCTTTGTAGTTTTACTTTTCGTCTTTAAATCCTCAGCAAACTTGAAATCGTGTGTGTGTGTAATGGGGGCTCTGTTTCTTACATTTTTCATATTCATACACAATTATGTCAGCTCCATATTTAGTCCTTGACTTATTGATGGTTTAACTTACAATTTTTTAACTGTACTTCACATTTTGAATTTGTATCATTTCTCAGGCTAAGTGATATGTAATAAAATACTCCCTTGAGATGTCGGGCAGGAAGAGGGTCTGTGATCAGCAGAGGAAATCACCAACATTCTACAGTTTGCTGTGACTCACCTAGTACAGTCTGTAGGTCAGGTGAATTCGCTGTATTTTTGACTTGCCATCTTTTCAATTTATGATGGCTTTATCAGGACATAATCCCACCATACATCAGGGAGCATCTGCATTTAGTAATTCTTCCCTTCATCCTGACAGGTATAAGATTTCCTTATTTTTAAGGCCTGTCCCAAAATTCTCTTCTTTCCCTTGAACCATTTATCTTTGTACCATACCATATGTACTGCGTTTGTATTAAAACTTCTCCTTAAGCCTCAGCACCATTGGGTCCTTCTCTTCTTAGTTTCCACAGTTGTCTTGGCTTCATCAGCCTCTTCTTACTTTTACATGAACTTTTAAGAGTAGAGTGTTAGCCGAATGTGGTGGCACACGCCTTTAATCCCGGCACTCTGGAGGCTGAGGTAGGAGGAGCATTGTGAGTTTGAGGCCAGCTTGGGCTACAACACGTGTGCAAGGCCAGCCTGAGCTACACAGTGCGACCCTGCCTCAAAAAACCAGGGCCGGGAGTTTGGCTCAGTGACTTAAGCACCTGTCTGACAGGTGCAAGATTGTGAGTTCAATCTCTGGTGCCGCAAAAAAAAAAAAAATAAATAAAAAAAAATAAAAGAGTAGAGTGTTAACTTCTATAAGCAATCTTATTAAGGTTTTCACTGGAAATTATGACAAATTTCTGTTTGGAGAATTTCCACATTGTAAAATATTAATCCTACCACTCACAATCATTGTATCTCTCTCTCCATTAAATGGGGTTCTTTTCCAACTCTTTCTTTTTAAAAATAAGGTTTTATTAAATCTCTCCATAAAGTCCTTTCAGATGATGTGTTACATTTTCTTCATTCAGCACCTTTGGCTATTGTTGGCGATACAGTATTTGGTGAGTGTTTTTCAATTATAGTAGCAATAAGCTAATGTAAGAGAATTCAGCTAATTTTCATATTATCAGTTTGTTATATGCCATTTTGTCAGACTTCTTCATTAGTTTGTCAGTAGGTACTCTTGGGTTTTCCATGTAGAGAAGTAGATTATCTGAAAATGATTTTCCCCCCTTTGGCCTTTTAGTCCTTAAATAGCTTAAGCATTTGTCTGTTTGCTTGCTTCTCATTATTAATATCCAGTAGAAGATTTGTGTAGATGCTCTGTTCTGTTTAAGGAAATTCTCTTCCCAGTTTTTTAAGAATTCGATCCTGGTCGGGGTGGTTCATGTCCTTGTCCCTCGATGTCCACATGAGCGCTGTCCAGGATCTGGGCCTCTTACGCTTGCTGGACACAGACCTTACTGAACATGTGGCTGACAGCTGCAAACCAGGGTAGCATCCCAAGAGGGGACTCTTGGCCTGTGGTTTCTCATGTCACTTGTGTCCCTCGAGGCTGCTGCCAGGAAGCCTTTTACCTTAGCAAGCTCTTCCTTAACCTCCATGGTGAGTGGTTCTGCGGGAATGCTAGCTGTGTAGTCCAAGCATGTCACGATGAGGTTGAGAACAGGGTTCATGCAGGTTGGGTGGCAGCCCTTAAATTCTGCTCTAAGAAAATACGCAAACCTAAGCCAAACCTGGGACTTCTCTACAAAGCAGGTGGGCCATTCACAGTAGGAGCTTACACAGACACTTACTGGGGCCTGGGGAGAAACACAGCTGGCCCTCTCTAAAAGCTGGCGCAGGAGGAAGCTCTTAGAGACTGTCCTGAGTCCGGCTAGGAAAGACATATATCACCTGCCCCATCAAGGAAGCGGAACACTCTGAGAGTACTGCAGCGTGAAAGAGTAACAGATTTACTACTAAGTACACTGCCACCTAACTGGTCCTTGTTTTAACAGTCCTAGAAGACTTCTCAACATGGAAATATTATTTTAAGAGTATTTTAAATATTATTTTAAGTACTATTTGAGGTTTATCAACAGCTTGTTTTCTTACCAAGGCATAGGTTTTGGTATTAAGGAGAACATACCAAGTGGCTTTAACATCCCCAGAGTCCTTTTCTTCTGGTTAGAGAACCATTTCAGATTTTCTGCCATCATGGTTTCCAAGCTGTGTGGCCCGAAGGCCAGGATGGAGTTTCAACTTGATTGGCTTTGGGATCCACCCCTCGGGTAGGTAGAACACACTTGGAAGTACGTTTGGGTGGGCCGTGGAGGTGTGGGGTTAGGGGTGTGTGTTTGGTCCCTTGACCCTTCTGTGCTGGCACTGTCCCTGTCCTCTGCTTCCTGCCCCCTATGAACTAATTGCCTTTGCTTTGCTGTGTCCTCCGCCATGACATTTCTGCCTTTCAGTGGTCTTATCTTTGACTACAATTGCATGCTAAATTCTAGGGATTAGGACTCCCACATATGAATGTGAGGGGCACAGTTAAGCCCACATAGGGACTGATGCCAAGTGGTGTCTGGGGTCTAGGGTGGTGGGGGAAACAGCCAGAATATACAGTGCCTCCATGCAGTGCCATGCAACTGCAGGCACAGTCGCTCTGCTGGGAGGGGTGGAACAGGCCACTTCACTGGGGCTTGAGGGACAGTGAGATAGGGTGGAGCAGGGACAGCTTTTAGGACAGTCTCCCTGGAGAAGGTAGTGTCTGACTGCAGCTGACCCCTTGAGCTCCCAGCCAACCCTGCTTGGGTTCCCTGTGGTTGGTGTCTAGGTGGTTTACACCCACCCATGTTAGGAGCCCCATTGGAGACACTTCAGTGCAACACCCGCTTAGGCTGGGCCCTCTGTGTTCCAAGTCCTCTTCTGTTGACACATTGTGTGGGTGCAGGTGGAGAAAGATGGATTAGATAAACCCAGAGGAAGCCTGCTCTTCTCTTGGCTTCCTGGGTTGGCCTATAGAATGGCCAGAGGCCACTCTTCCCTGAAACCCACCTTGGCCTGGCCCCTGGCACTAGCTCTTAGCATGATGTCTGTGACATCACTCAGAACAGTTTCAAACCTGTGGCAGAACCTGGAGTCCCCCAGTACTGGATTCCAGATCCACAGGTTCTCACGGAGGCCGCCCTCAGTCCCACTGCCCTGACCTTGACTTCAGTTCAGATGTCTGAACAAAGCCCCAGGGCAGAACGGGGGAAGGGGAGTCTCACCACTAGAAGAATGAGAAAATTAATTTTCTGCATTTAAATGCAGAAAATAAATGTGTGGTCACAAAATCTCCCTTCCCAACTCTCTTTGAGATTCCTTTTGAATAAAGAAAGACCTATTTATTTATTTATTTATTTATTTTTGGTGAAAAGTGTTTTAAACCGGAGGTCAGCAGCAGAACCCTTGAAATTTTATAGGTGATCTACAAAGGTTTTGCAACCTCAATGATGAGTGTTTCTTTTGCTTGTGGTTTTAGTATAAGTGTGCCTTCCTTCAGAGCGAGCATTCATATTTCCATGGTGGCCAAGAGGAAAATCTATGCTCCTATCCATCAGGGACCTTAGGGGACTAATGAGCCATTTGAAGAGTTTATGTTTTCTTAGAGCAATTTAGCAGCCAAATACAAGTCTTTGTGGAAATTACTTTACGGTGGTTATTTTCTTTTCTCCTTGTTAATAGCTGCCACAGCAGGGCTGATGCAAGAGGCACTTGCGGAGTCATTGAACTTTATCGACCTGGGATTTTATACCTTGGACTTTCCCCCAGAGGGAAGAGTCCCACTGAAAGCAGTTGCCAAGGGGAGTGAGTAGCTTTCCCTCCTTGGCCCTGGCTCTGACTTTTCCAGGGGAAGCCAGTTTTGCAGGTGTCTATTGGTCTTTGCTATCACTCCCTCTCTACAGTCCAGTCCTGAAAGGATTGGAAAACCAGATGCACCTCGCCCCCCACTCCTACCCCCATGACAATACCAGAAATACTAGGTACCTAGGTCTGTGTGAATGTCAGATGAACAACAAGTGGATGATGAGTGTAAGTATGTCCCCCACAGTTATCTGGGACGTACTCGGAGTAGAAGTTATTTGCTACTATCGGAAATGCAGATGTTACCTCTGGTTACCTCTGTTCTACCCCGAGGCCCTACCAAGAGTTAATCATTAAATGCTGGCCCAGGCCTCTGCGTCAGGTGTCTGCTCTTCCCAACAGAGTTGTTAATCAGGTTGGTCAAGCCTCTTGTTAAAGTCAAGACCAGGACATGAGGCAGAGTCAGGCCTCCGTCCTTGAAATCCCAAGACCCTCCTGCAAAGAACCAGGTTGATGTGACCCAGCATTTCCTCCCTCTCTGATCATCCCACTGCTAGACACAGTCTTGTTCCTCTCCAGACCTGGCTGATGGGGCCCTTTTGTCCTGAGGCCTGGTAGCAGGTCTGTCTATTCGCAGCCATCTCCCCAAAGCCAATTCAAGGGGTGCGGCAGGCCTAGAGATCCTGAACCTGTGTTCCCACTCGACAGTGCTGGCTGAGTAGGGCCCACACTTTGCCTTCCTCTCTCTCTTCTGAGTCCCACTAGTCCTGTTCAGTGTGTCTGCTGAGTACCCACTGTCTCAGATGATGGAGGGACAGCAGAGACTGCGGCACACAAAAGTCCTGGGCTGATGAGCCTGCATTCACTGGATGAGGGTGGGAAAGAAGAGAGACCCAGAGGCTGTGGATGTTATGAGCCAGCAGGAGGAAGATGGGGACAGTTATACTGTTCTTTAGACATCTAGACAGTTGGTGCAATTTCAGGGGTTGGGTGTGGGACGCACCTGAGAGAGGCCTCCAGTGCTTACCCCCAGGAAGGTGGGGCAACATGGGAAGGACAGGGGCTGCATGAGCTCCACCTGGGACTTGCTCCCTATTTCCTGGGGACTGATGCTGAGGCTGTGTGCTTTTTGAGGTGCTATAGACTAGTGTGAAAGGCTAGTGCTGACTTGCATGGGAAGAGCCAGTGGAGATTGGGGTGTACCATGGCCCATTTCTGCCTGCTCCCTGAGAACCCAATGACAGTTGCTCCTCACCAGCAGCTGGCCCTCACCCCAAATCCCCTCCTCTTTCTCCTAGACCCTGCTGGGGTTGAAGGCCATGTAGGCTCAAGAAATGGGGAGAGGCACCTCCTAAGTGGAGCTAAAGCTGCTCTCAGCCAGCTCAACACCCTTAATGTAGAAGAGCCCTGGAATAGCAAAACCCAGCACCAGGACCCTCCCATAACTGTGTCCTGTCCCTCATGACCATGCAGGCAGTGAGTGCCACCCCCATCACTGTCTCAGGCAGCAGGAAACATGCAGCCTTAGCCCAGAGGAGGAGCTGGTCTTTCACACTAAGTCTCTGCTCCCTCCAGTTCCTTTAAAGCCAGAGCCACCAGCTGGCTGAATCTGTTCTGGAGCTGTGGTCTCAGTCTGCATGCCCTAGACCCTGCCTGAGAGGTTTTAAAGAACAGAATCAGCACCAGGTCAGTTAAACTAGGACTTCAGGCCAGGTGCTGGCACTTTTTACAAAGCTGTCAGGTGCAGCCAGGATAAAAATGGTCATTCATCAGAACCGAAGGTGTGGTTGGGAAGAATGGCAGTTATAGAGCATGGAATTGTTGTTAAAAGTCGAGCATCCCTAATCCAAAAATCTAAAATCTAAAATGCCCAAAATCTGGAACTTTTTGAGCCCTGACGTGACACCACAAATAGGAAATTCCACACCTGATCTCATGGAATAGGTTACAGTTGGAACACAGGTGCACTGAGGACAGTATATAAAACTACCTTCAACGGGGTGTATAAGGTGTATGTGAAGCAGATGAATTTTGTGTTTAGACTTGGGTCCCATCATTATATATGTGCAAATACTGCAACCCACCCCCACCCCAAAGCCTGAAATTTGAAATACTTCTGTCCCAAGCTTTTAAGATAAGAGATATTTATCATATAATAGTGCCAGCCACATTTTGCCATTTATGTCTGTTGACTCATATGCAGTCTGCAAATGTGTAAAAGCATGAATGAATCCATTATGACGAGTTGCCCTGAGGCTAGGGCCTTTCTGAGATGGAAGGGACAGGGTCACCCAGATTCTACCTTCGGTCCCAGCACTGTCATCCCCCACCAGGTCACCATTTCTGTGGGCAGAAATACATTTGACCACTGGACACTTATCTGCTCTGAAAATTCAGATTTACACCGAGGTGAACTTTGGAATGTTTATTTAAAAACTTGGCTGGCTGATTGACTGATTCCTTGCTGGAGCCGTTTGGCAGCTGAGGAAGCACCCTCAGATGGGCTGAGGGAGAGGGGTCTCATGTCAGGTGGCACCGGTTCCCAGCCCTGGTGGGAAGGCGACCCACAAACAGCATCAGGAGTGAGCGCTGTGATGTGGAATCATGGTCTTCTGGGGACCTGGCAGGTCTGCGGGATCCAGCGTGTCACTGCAATTGGCTTCTGTACTGTGGTGCCACGTGGCAATAGCCTGAATTGCCACATCCTGTTGATGGTCAAAATAAACCAAAAGTCCAGGTTTTATTAATGAAATACCCAGATTAGTAAGCATTTAATACCCTATATATGCCAACAGAGGGTGTGTCAACCAAAAGAAAGCTATGGGTCATATGTGACTCCAGTCTTTTTCTTGGGATAGCTGGGACCTTTTCATGGGGAACGGAGCCCCCAGCCTCAGTCACCATGGGATGGCAGAGGGCAGGGGTCCCTTCTAGAGAAGTTCATTCACAGTCCTTGTTTGTTTTGTTTTGTTGCAGGTACTGGGGGTCTGGGAAATGTCCTATGAGGCTAGATGGAGATGGACCTTGGGGTTCATCCCTGGGGAGGCACACAGCGGGCTATAGCAGGCGGGACAGGCTGAGCAGGGGACCACCTTCCTGAACATATGCTATTACCCAGAAAACTCTGAATAAGCAGGATGTGGGAGTAGGACTTTCTTGAGTGCTGCATGCAGTTAGAAAACACCAGAGCTGAGGCTACAACCCAGGCCTGGTTTGGGGTCTGTGAGGCAGGTGTGCTGTGGTCTGCAGTGTACCTGGCTGGTAAAGGGCCGCCGCCTCTCTGGTGTGCAGAGGCAGTAGGGAGTGCTAGACGCACCTCTTTGCTTCTGCCCCATCAGAGGTGCAGCTACAGCCAAGAAGTGATGCGAGGTTGCTAGGTGAGCCTGGGGTAGCTGCAGCGTGTGCTTTTCAAGAGACTGAAATTCAGATATTCCTGCAGAAACAATCACTTTTGGTATTCAGCCAAGTGCATTTCCATTTTAAGGACCAAAGCACCAGAAACTAGCTTGGGTGCCTCTTTTCTGTGCTTGTGCAGTCATGGTGCACTCTGTGGTCTCTAGACCAGGTAAGGGGTGTTCTCATAAGGCCCCAGGAGAACATGGAGCTGGGGCTGTGTCAGGTAAGATAGCACAGCCAGAGTAGCTGGAGTCCGGAGACTCCGTGTGTGCCTGCACCCACACCACCTGTGCCCTGTGAGTAGGTGCTGTTCTGTGCCACCCTGAGGACCATGAAGGGAAAAGAAACCCTGTAGGTCACGCACTCTGTAAACTGGGGATCACAGTGAGCACCTCGTATGTAAGGAGTGTCTTGTATATAAGAAAGATAAAGCTGCCTTCCTCCACTAGCAAACTGCTAGTGTATCCCTGATGCATGGTGACTAAGTAGAATTGGAACTATGGGTTTGGGATCATTTCTGTATCGTCATCCCTAAATCCCAAATAATTGGCCACAGACTGTCTTGCGTTATGAAGAGTCTTGTTAGGTATCCTCTTCTTTGTCCTTTCCTGCCTGCCTTCCATCCATTTACACATCTGTTGGTTATTTTAAACACACATTTGCCCACTTAATCATCCGCCCACTTAATCATCCACCCACCATCTACCTACCCACCTCTCTACCCATCCAGGTATCCATCAGTCCATCCATGTATCCCTCCATTCATCCATGTATACATCCACATGTTTATCTAGCATCCATCCACATACCTATTTACCCAATCATGCATCTCCTGTCCATCCACGCCTCATCTATCTATCCATCACCCTCCTTACTGCCCTGTCTCTATCCCTTGCTGCTTTCCTCCATCATTCCCTCCTGTCTCCATCTCTCCTTCTCTCTCTTCCTTCTTCCCTTCTTTCTATGCTGGAGGAAAACCTCTCTTCCCTACCACCTCACCAGATTCTCTGCCTGGGACTTGTGAATTGGCCTGATCAAAGTTCCACAAGAGAAAGTAGTGCGCATCATGGGAGAAGCTTTGGTGAAGAGTGACTTCGAAGTGACAGTTAGAACTTAGGCTTACGTAGCATCTCAGCAAAGGAGCAATGAATTTTACAGAGCCACAAGACAAAGGAAGGACCCAAATTAATTGAGCAAATCATGGGGTGGTGAATGCGTGGGAAAGAGCTGTTAGTAGGCATTTTTGTGGATCTTCTGGTGTGTCCGCAGGCTGGAAAATGTCAAGTTGACTCTAGAGATGAACTTTCGTTCTCCCTAATCGGGGCGGGGGACACCCTTGTCAGTTTGTCCTGCTTTTAGTCAAGTGGGGGAGGGCAAAGCGCTTTTATTGTATCTGTTTCTTTTCCATTGTCTGCAGCTCAGAAATGGTCCTTATGCCAAAGTGACATATTCTGGGGTGCTGTCCAACCCAGAGAAAGAAAAATCAGAGAAAATAATACAGAAAACATCAGTGCCTGTAGCTTTATCAGAGTTTGATATTTTGTCACCTTTGCTTGAGTTGCCAGAAGTATATGGCTCCCAGCATCAGCGTTTCCTTACCCCAGGAGAAGCATCCTCTGACTGTAAAGCTGATCTCCACCATTGAACACTTCCTTGCTGCCAGACTAGCTGAGCATATCCATGTACAGTCTGTGGGATTGTGTTACATCTAGAAATAAGAGTAACTGGTCCACCTTATTCTGCAGTCGCATCCCTTGTGCTTAGGGTCACCCGTGTGTGGTTCAGGCTCATTTGTTCTCATAACTGTGGAGTTCATGGGCAGATGAGACCACAGCTCTGTCATACAGCATCTGAATGACCTGAATGACCTATGTCCCCACATACCCAGGAGAGCTGAATTTTTATATCTTTCCCTGTGCATGTGGCTTTGAACTTACTTACAGAATTGATGTACAGATTGAATTGCTCCCCCAGCATTGTGCTTCCCTCCAAGTCCTCAGCATCCCTGGTACAGTCCAGCATTTATTCACTTCTTTCTGGACCCCCTGTCCCCAGGGATGGAGGGTGTCACAGTTGTGTGGTCAGCAAAGATCAGATGACTTGCTCCAGGGGTCTGTTGGCATCTTTCTCTATACTTGCTGAATGCCCTGGTCTGGGGTGGCCGTCTGCAACCTGGCCTGGATCATTGCTGGGGAGTTGTTACTGCACTTGACTGTGAGGAAGGGGCCCTACCAGCTGCCACCACCTCAGGGATCCCCATATCTCCAGCTTTAGCTTGCTCATGACCTGGGTTTCTGCCCCACTGCTGGTCCTGGAGATTACCTCCTTTCTGAGCCCTGTCTTTCTGTTCTATTTTTACTGGCCCATCTCCGTTTGAAGCAGGGGGTTATTATATTGAGCTCTCACTGCCACTCTGAACTGATGCTGCATTTTTCCCTCTCCTGCAGATCTGTCCTCAAAGAAAAAACAAAGGTAGCTGTTTGTCTTACATGGGAAGTTTCAACCTGCTGGGGCCCTTTGGTGAATCCTCGTCAGCTGGAGCTCCTTTAATGCTGGGGTTCACATACTTGGGCCAGAGCTCCCGGGGCCTCCCTGGTCCTGGCTGCTGCACCTCTACTCGGGCTTAGGGGAGGAAGGGGGAAGTACTGAATTCTTGCCAGTTTATTAACCAGTACCTGAATTCACAAGGGCAGCCCTGGGCTGCTGATTGCGCCAATGTGCAGGAATGGAGCACAAGCTCTGCAAGGGCTGGTCTCCAGGAGGCCCTGGCTTCTCTTTAATTTTCACATTTCCCATTGCTGGTTTTCTTTCTTCCCCTCACAGAGACCTGGCCACCATGCCACGTAGCCCGACGTCCAGCGAGGACGAGATGGCCCAGAGCTTCTCTGACTACTCTGTAGGCTCTGAGTCTGACAGTTCCAAGGAAGAGACCATCTACGACACCATCCGGGCCACGGCAGAGAAACCAGGGGGTGTGAGGATGGAGGAGAGCCAAGGTGACACGCTGGTGATCCGTGTAATCATCCAGGACCTGCAGCAGACGGTGAGCCCCTCTGAAGGCTGGTGCTTTGCTTCAAGTCTTTTGCCCTCTTGTCCACGTCTGGGTGGCTTCGACCATGGCTTGAATACCAGAGGAAACATACTTCCAGTTCACCCTGGACTTGCAGGGCTAAAGATCCTTATTTGCTGTAGAGTCCTGCCCTAGCGTGAGCTCCTCTGGGGACTCTCCCTCCTCACTTTACACAGTCCTGTGTTCCTACTTCAGTCTGCAGTATTCACTACTGAACACTTACGTTAGTCCACTGTGTGTCACTGTAATGAAATACCTGAGGTGAGCTACTTTGCAAAAAAAAGAAGAGATCTGTTTTGGCTATAGTACTGGAGGTCCAAGGTCAAGGATCTCATCTGTGATGCCTCCTTGCTGGCAGAGTAGGTGGTACAGAGCATCATATGGCAAACATGGGGAACATAAATGTGTGTTTGTCTGGTCTTTCCCTCTTTTGATAAAGCCAGCAGGCTCCAACTCTGGGGCTCCATCCTGGTGACCTTATCTAACCCTGATCACCTCCCAGCGGTGCCACCTTCAATCACATTAATCAATTAAGTTTTCACTCTCTTAACCCCTCAGCATGGGGGTTAGATTTCAAACCAGGAAGCCTTGGGAGCGCTCACCACATCCAAGCCATAGCAAGCACCTGCAGTGTGCCAGGGCTGAGGCCAGCCTGGGACAGTTCAGTCTCACAGGAGAAGCTGAGTGGCAGGTGTGTTAACACTTGGCCTCCAGGGCCTGTGTGAGATGGGTCCACTGGTGCTTCCTCTGCCCCTACTGATACTCAGCATGTGTGCATCCTGGCATCCTCAGCCGTCCTACTTCTTAGAGTGTGGGGTACTGGAGCAAAGCCTCCTTTCCCTGTGCTGCCCTTGCTCAGTGCCCAGTTGTGCCCAGCCAGGACCAGTGTGCTTTCTGTGCCACTGCTTGTCCACATCGCCCATCCCTGGTGTCTATTGCACTTCCTGGTCGGTTCCTGGGCTCTTATGGGCAGGTTTGCCTACCCCAGAGGGCAACCCCTGGTGCTCAGGTTAGGCAGAGGTGGGTTGGCGTGGTAGATGGCGTCGATGTGGCAGCAAGACAGGTTTCCCAAGGAGTATCCTATATGTTGATCATTCCCCCATTGTTCATACCTCTCTCCTTCCTCCCTCTGTAAGTCAGACAGATGAAATCAGAACTATTTGAAGCAGAGATAAGTGCTCCCAAAGTTAACCTCTCCCATCTCCTAGGAGAAGGCTCGATTCACAGGAGGTGCTTGGCACATGCTTGTTGGCTTTGCTGGTCTGTGATACCGGATCTTGTCCACGGGCACTGACATGAGGTTGCATGCATCCAGTTATTAATACTTGCTCAACAATGATGAGCATCTGGGATGAGCCAGAGGCTGTCTTAGACATTGGGGTGAGAAGCCACAGAGGGTGACAGCATAGATCCCTGGAGTTGCAGAAGTGGTGAAGAGAGTATTTTGGGGTGCTGCGAGCCAGAGGGTGAAGGGAGTGTGTGGTGGTGGGGTGGAGCAGTGGTCTCCGAGGCTGGCCAAGGTACCCGGTTCTCCAAGGCAGATTGTATTTAAAAGCCCCCTCTAGAAGCAAG